>JAYMFT010211769.1:0-11496 GCA_038088735.1 Panulirus argus
ATATATACACTCTTACTTGATCGCCATTTCCTACATTATCAAGTTAGCGCTAGGAACAGATGGAGAAAGACCGCATTCATTCACATTCATTTTCCAATTGCCATGTGCAATCCACCAAAACGACAACCAGGCCCAACATACCTTTCCATGGTTTCCCCTGCCGGCTCCACATGCCCTGGTTCAGTCTTCTGTTTATCATATTATCCCACTTCACTCTGTTCCGTGCATACTTTTCACCCATCTGCATGTTTACGATCAAAATCCTTTTCACTTCACCCTTCCATCTCCAATTTGATCTCCCCTTTCTCATTGTTCCCCTCCACTTCTAACACAAGTATCCTCTTTATCAACCTCTTCTCACTTATTCTCTCCATATGTACAAAAAAAATTCAGAACACCCTCTTCAGCTCTCCCAACCACACTTTTAATTACCACACCTCTCTCTTACCGTTTTATTACTTACCCCATCAAACCACCGCCGCACACTACATATTGTCTTCAAACATGTCATTACAACACACCCCTCCTTCTCCACACACCTTCACTTACAACCCATGCCTTGCATCCATCCAGCATTGTTGGGACTACTATAACTTCAAACATATCCATTTTTGCCCTTCCAAATAGCGACCTTCCTTTCCACACATTCTTCATTGCTCCCAGAACTTTGCCCCCTTATCCACCCTATGACGCACTTCCGCTTCCATGGCTCCATTTGCTGCCATTTCCAACCCTAGGTATCTAAAACAGTTCCTTTCCCCAGATATTCTCCGTTCAAAGTCACACGCCAAGTAAACAAGTAACCCGACAGCTGGCTGCTTGTGTGCCCCCACCTCAAGTTAGACCACGGAATACTCGGCAAGCTGCTGCGTCACATGATTATTGTGTGGCCATCGGCAACTCAAGGGTGTGCCGTTTTGATAACTGCTTCTTCCCCACACGTCGAAGCTTTGGAACTCTCTACCTTCTCATGTCTTTCCCAGTAGCTATGACCTGGCTCATTTCAAAAGACAGGTCTTTCACTTTCTCAAAAATTCGTAAATACTTTCCCTGTCTTTCTTCCCTTTTTCTCAATTCTTTCTATATTTCAATTAAGACCCGGCCTTGATGTGGGCTTTTTTCCGTGACTAGAGCCTTCAACATACAAAACAAAAAAAACTGTCCCTCTAACCAGCCAAACCTACTAACCTTGTATTTATTCACATTACTCTCAACTTCTTCCCTTCACACAAACTTTTAAACTCAATCACCAACTACTGCGGTAACCCTTGCCGCAGATCAGCCTTCACTCGGAACCACACACTCTTCTCTCTTCTACTCGTACACACGTCTTACACTCTTGATAAAAACTGTTCACTGCTTCAAGCAGCTTTACTTTACACCACATATTCTTAAGACCTTCCACAAGGCATCTCTATCAACCCCGTCACATGATTTCTCCATATATATATATATATATATATATATATATATATGCCACACAATGTTCGTGACGTTCCTACATTATGTATACAATGAAAAGACAGCAACATAGTAAATAAACCGCGAAAATCATGGTGTGTATGGTTTGTAACGAAACTATTATCTTCGGCAGTCACTTTGTATATACCATGTTCTGGTGGACACATGATATATAGTGTTTGAGCATCAACCCACTTAGTGTATACTGCATGTGAGCTAAGCATATGGATACTGCATGTGAAACAGCTAAATATTGTATACTTTGTGCTGGCATAGGAGAGCCATATTATGTCCATAATGTGGAATAGCAGCATACTTGGAGTTGGATCGTGGTATGTACTGTTTGTGAAACATTCAATTAGGATACGATTTGTGCAAGAAAAAATCCTGACGTATTCTTTGTGAAGGGCAGTTGATTTCATGATGTCTATATCAAGGTTTTCTCTATATACATTTTAACTTGATTTAGCTTCCACGTATTTCATTTTGTATTATCTGGACTGATATGTAGCGACGTCTTTCCCAGCATCGTTCCACGCCTTCCTCGCCCGCAAAGTATACATGGAGCTCTCACCTTGGCGGTTACCTAACTTGAAGGACATGGATGTTGTAGGAAATTATACTCCCACGGCAAGTTACAAAGCCCCCCAGACTTACCCTCAATTCAAACAGCGTGACGAACCGCCTCATCGACTTTTTGAATTAAGACACTTATGCTTCAGCTCCACACATCAAGTAACCTGAGGCTCTCTGACCACTGATAGGTCTCCATTACCACTTCTTTATCCAGCAGTTGCTACTGGTACTGACTCTTCCACTTCCATTTCAGGCATTAGCTCCGCGGGGCCTAGCCATCGCCTACCTCCTACAGCAGCCGTACCACAGGAACTCGGCAATGCAGCACAGTGACGGTATCTCAGCTGTACCTTTTCTATTCTGCACAGCGGCCAAGAGATCTCGACAACGCTTCCTCCCTCCTACTGCTCAACCACGAAACCTCGGTAATGCTTCCTCCCTTCTACGTAAGTACGGCGAGATCAGGCAGCGTGTCACCCCTCTTGCAGCAGCGTCACATAACTCCTGCTTCATCTCTCCTCCTAATCCTGCATCAGCAGTAGCAGCTCGCCCCTGAGATGCGCTGGCCTTACTTGTCAAAAGGGTATAGTTGAATTATCCGTGTGTCTGTCCCGCCCACCTTTCAGTCCATCAAAATTATGAAGGAAGACGCACATAACATCTCTAAACTGGTGATCCATAGCGTGACTGAAAGACGGTCTAATGATGGAAATGGCAGTGCTGATCAACAACCTAACTCCCCTCGACCTGTCACCACCAGATTCTGGAGGCAGTGTCTTTCCCATCCCCAAACCTCCCATCTGTATTCCATAGTTGCCAGCTGTAACTTCTTTTCTTCACAGGTCTTCCATAGATGTTGCAATTGTCTCCAGTGCTACAGACATCCTGATGCAGCAGACTTTACCGCATGAGACTATGGATTACTACCACTCACATGGACTTTCTAGCCGAATAAAGGAATTACCTTACCCTTGTCATGTGTCCGAGGCACAGGGTGGGGAAAAAGAGTAGCAACGCTTCTACCCGCATCACTCCGAGTCCCTTCTCACCCAAAGTGCGTGTGGAACTCTCGCCATGACAGGTTCCTGACATGAGGGACCTGGTAACCACCCTCCCTCGTTTAGTTTCAAAACATTCCCGCCGCAACCTTATTTCAGGCCTCATCGACACGTCGCCTCATTGACTCTGTTCTGGCAAGAAAGAATAATTCACATAACGACGAGGATGATCTATGCGGATTCTCATGAGGCAAACATTGCCACCCTGAAGTCGGTCAAGATATTTACGCATCGAGTAGCCCGTTACTCCCCAGCCACCGATGGGGTTCTGTCAACACTTCTGTGACAGCACCATGTGACTCTGGCTTCTTCCATTTCCGGCAGGAGCTCCAAGGGGACCTCGTCATCACTTGCCTCCTGCAACAACAGTACCATGGAAGCTATGTACTGACATCTACTTTCTGCAAGCGCAAGGATACTCCACCATTCCCTACTCCTTCCTGCAACACTTGAAGCATAATCATGCATCCTTGCCAACGCCTCTTCTCTTCCTACTACACAACCACGAGACCTGGGCAGCTCTTCCCCCTTTTTGCAGCAGCACCACAAGACCAGACAACGACTCGTCTCTCCCGCAGCAGCACCATGGTACTCTTGCCTCACCTCTTCTGCTCCTGCACCAACAATAGCAGTTTACTCCTGACCCGCACTGCCCCGCGTTTGCCAATATAGCATTACTGTGGTGCTCGTGTTTCTCCCTTCGACCGTTTTCAGTCATCATCGCCACGAAAGGTTAGACAATTAGCACCCGTTATGGCGGATCTTCCATTGTGTTTGCAACTTTTATTTTGTTTTCTTTATGAGTCCGATCGCCATATTAGTGCACTGCTTGGTGACAATTATGCCTCAGTTGACAAAATACACCCTTCATGTGACACCTTATACTATCTGAACATTCACTTAATAATGCATTTAGGCAATGAGACAGATGAAAAAAATATGTATTAGTGTCCTTGTTTGGTATTCCTGTAGTATTGCTGTGTGAAACCTCGCGTCATACCTCGTGTCGTGGATGATGTCTAGGATGTTTTGTCGTAGGCTGTCGTAGGTGAGGTTGTCCCACTGCAGGTGGCGCCCCCAGCCCTCGCTCTGCACCTGCTTCATGTTGAATTGCTGGTCCATGAAGACTGGTAGACCAAGGAGCGGTGCACCGTGGTAGGTCGCCTCCTGGGTGCTCAGGAGTCCGCCGTGGGTGATGAACAGCCGCAGACGAGGATCTCCTGCTTGTAAAAGCACAATCACTAAAACGGGTAAAGTCCCTATAACCAGACAAATCTGCATGGAGGATAAGGCAATGCGACACTGATAGATTATGTGTCGTAAGGATTACGTTTAGATTTCGGACAGTCCACTAGATAGCTGTGTTGAAAGGACTGTAGCTTTTCAGTTTTTAGATGATTAATCAAGTACAGGTACTTCATATAACATACATCCCTACATGTAGGACAGAGCATCAGAAGGTTATGTGGACTAAATAGCTTTGTGACAGACTGTGGAAAAAGTACAAGAAAAATTACAAAAAACAGTTGCGAAATCCTTGGTATATACTGAACCCCTAAAGAGAGAAAAATTTGCTTATTGCTGAGAAGGAGAGGACGACGAGAATAAAGTATTCCAAAACTCGAAAATATAGTTAGTGACTGAACTGACCAAGAATGTCCTGCTGGGGAAGCCACTTGCTCAGACGGACGTTAGCTGGCATATTGTCCATAGTGTCCTGGTCCCACTTCCACAGGACTCGCTGCTCAAGGGACGAAAACACCTGCAGCAGTAACTTTTGGTATCTGTTGAGGTAAATGATAAGGTTGATCAAGAGTTGACACACTCCAAGATGGGTTCTGACGGGCTGTCAAACGTCAAACAAATCATTGCAATATGAGTAAACTCTTACCAAGACATGAAAATGTTATAAGAGCATGATATATCAAGACATATCATGAAGTGGCGACACACACATGTCTAACGAGGCTGTGAAAACGTGATGGGTCAAGAAGCTTTGAGAATGTGTTACTAATCAAGGTAGGGCATGGGAAGGCTAAACATGTCTTGATGAGTCAAGAGGTAACATGTCCACAGAAATGGCATTCAAAGAAGCTTGGGTATGAATCTCCTATGCCACAGAACTGATTCTCGTCCATTTAACTCATTCCGACCTTTTTATCGTGTAAACCATTTAAGAACACTTTAACTGGAACCCAGCATGTGCACGACGTCCATATACTCATCGAATGTGAATCTAAGCCTTACCCCTGACACCTTAATAGTTCCTGACGTTTATGCACATCAGATGACTATACTTACGAAGGGATTACTCACTTCTCTGGCATTGATGACGGTCTGACGATGGAACCGAGGCTGAAGAAGATAAACCCAGCGTCACCAGCTCCTGCAACCCACTCATCCAGCTCCTGGAAAAGCAGGTGGGTCGATGAGCCATAACCCTCGAACTCCATTTAACATCAGGTAGAACAAAAGAATGACGCACTTGAGTTGGTATGTAATCATATGGATCTATGGTTAAGGGCGCGGCCACTAACCTCAGGGAGTGGCTGGGCTGGTTGGCACTGTATGCCTCCAGCGTGGATCACCGTCGGCACGTAAGGACTGGTCGGTGTCTCCAACGTCTTCACGCTGCAGGCAGACAGGCAATATTAGAGGTCAAACGTCTTTACTCAATTGTGCAATCTTATCAGCAAATCAAGGAATTTTGGGTTGATATGATACCTCACGGAAGCGAGTTACAAGAAACCTTTAGTCGAGGTCATGAATTGGCAGTCTTCGTTTTTTTTTTTTTTTATTTTCAGCTTCTTTGATCTATGCATAAGACCATCGATAGGGATGAAGAAACAGATTAGGCAATGTCCAGCAACTCTGCCGCAGGTATTAGTTTGGGGTATATTCTTGAGATATTCCGAACCGCTTGGTAAATGATAATCTTTGTTCCATTCCTGACATGTCCCGTCCCATACTATTTCATATGACAATATTGCACACGAGATGCTCGCGTCTGGGCGTCGCTGCGGAGCATGAAAGGCCTTAGTAGTTCATTTCCTTTTTCAACAGATGGCAGA
The DNA here is from genome assembly GCA_038088735.1 of Panulirus argus. NCBI lineage: Eukaryota > Metazoa > Arthropoda > Malacostraca > Decapoda > Palinuridae > Panulirus > Panulirus argus. Next base: position 6,167 of record JAYMFT010211769.1, read on the forward strand.
GGTATGTTCTACGTTCACATTTGTTCTATGTCTTCTTGATCAATTTGATGTTCTTGATAGAAAGCACATTAAATACTTGAATATGATATCTTTTTCTTTTTTTACGTGATAAAGCCAGAAAGATTAATGACTGTAGAGTTCACTAGAAATTAAGAGTAATGAATATAATATTCACTTCCAACATGATGCTGCAGTTGGTATAGTGGGTAATACTGACTTGGAGGTATTATCTTATCAACATATCTTCCGCAGTAAAGATATTCAATGTATAGTTGCGTCATGTGTGTTCCAGTGATGATAATGAATGTTACTGGTTAGCGAGTCAGGAGAAAAACAAGACATCAGTGTCGAGCTTGTGCAGTTGCACGAAGCTTTGAGTCATCCGTCGTGTTTTATCATACAAAGCAACAACATTAAGCTTCAATTAAATATCTGATATTTGTTTTTGTAGTTTTAAGCACTATTTGCATGTAGGGTGATGATGTTATAGAAATATGTAAGCATATCATTATGAGCTATCACTGAATTAATCTTTGCGGTAGTATTTTCTGAAAACCTCGTTTTTACAAAGATATAGATATTTATCTTTATATTAATTGAAAAAACATAGATTCTGAGCTCTTTTTTTTTTTTTTTCGTATATTTCCTTTTCGAACTGAGCAAAAGATAGAAAAACAGCTTTTCGGAAAACGTAAGAGATTGTGAAAGACCTTAGATAGACAGCATAGGAGATGGGCGAAATCTAAAGCGTTATTTATATTTTATCGGGAACAGTGGAAGTAAAGCACACCTGTTAATGATGAGGAGACTACCGTTGATTCTCAGCTGGGCAAGGCTCGGCGCGTCGTCTGGCCACAGCTGACGGCTCGTACACTCTTCTTCCATCCTGTTTACAAGCGAGATCTAATGTTGTTATAACAATATCGATCTGTACGACAAACACTTAGCAACACTACAGATGCCTAATTACAGAAACATTCAACCTCATGATCAACACTACCAGTGTCATTCGACATACTCACCATCTAGCACCACGGCACGAGTCTGGTGACACTGTAAACATACACAGCAGCTTCTCAGATGAATATTGGTAGAAAAGATAGGAATACAACAAACAGTTCCAGGCATTAAGAGTAACCAGCGGCAGTGCAAAGCGAATGCTCATGGTGCCGCTAGATAGTAGCACTACAGACATCCAGCAGCCAATCCATTTGCACTACAAGCATCCATTTGCTTTCCGTCCTCCCACCAGCACCACACACAAATCAGTGAATAAAAAGAAACATTCACTAACAAATACCTAGAAGTCTTAAAAACATGCAGTGGCACTATGGATATTCACCAACACTACGAGCAACTGCTGAGACTACAAATTTCTTCTGGAACACCAAACATCGAGATGCAAAACAAACGTCCACTGGCCTTAGTAACATGCGGCAACACTACAAAAAATTCAGTGACATGAAAACATCCACCAGTATTACAAACACCCAGTGGCACGACAAATATCCACCTACTGTGCAACAAAATACAACCATTACAAGAACATTTGTATTACAAATATTAAGTGTCAGAACAAACATCCACTGATAATACAAACACTGATACTACGAACATTCATGGTCTTGTAGACATTAATACTGGCACTGCATACACCCACTGAGACTACAAACATCCAGTGGCACTAAAAATACACTGGTTATACAAACGTTTAGTAGTAATGAAGTCAGTCCTTCAATAATGCAAATGTCCACTTTGCACTACAAACAAACGTAACAATCTAAACATTTAATATAACTATGAAATTTCGGTGTCACCTCGATGAATATATAGCATTACAGACATTTAGTGGTACTTTGATAATCTCATGGAACTACAGACATATATCAGTGGTGAAAATAACTATATCACTGCAAAAACCAATTAGCACTAAGAATATTTCGAGGCAGTGAAAAAAAATTGCAACAGCAAACATCCAGTAGTACTACAAACATGATGGGGCAAAAAAGAACATATGCTGAGAGAGGCAGCTGGTGGAATGTCTGATCACTATCTTGTGGAGGCGAAGATGAAGATTTGTAAAGGTTTTCGAAAAAGAAGAGAGAATGTTGGGGAGAAGAGAGTGGTGAGAGTAAGTAAGCTTCGAAAGGAGACTTATGTGAAGAAATATCAGGAGAGATTGAGTATAGAATGGGAAACGATAAGAGCAAATGAAGTGAGGGGAGTGGGCGAGGAATGAGAAGTATTTAAGGAAGCAGTGATGGCATGTGCAAGAGATGCGTGTGGCATGAGAAAGGTGGGAAGTGGGCAGATTAGGAAGTGTAGTGAGTGGTGAGATGAAGTAAAGTTGTTAGTGAAAGAGAAAAGAGAGGCGTTTGGACGATACATACAAGGAAGGAGTGCAAATGACTGGGAAACGTATAAGCGAAAGCGGCAGGAGGTCAAGAGGAAGGTGCAAAGGTTGAAAAAGAGGGCAGATGAGAGTTGGGGTGAGAAAATATGGTTAAACTTTGGGGAGAATAAAAAGATGATTTGCATGGAAGTAAATAATGTGCGTAAAACAGAAGAACAAATGGGAACATCAGTGAAGGAAGCAAGGGGGGAATTGATAACAGGTAGTGATGGAGTGAGGAGATGGAGTGAGTATTTTAAAGGATTGTTGAATGTAATTAATAATTGAGTGGCAGATGTAGGGTGTATTGGTCGGGATGGTGTGCGAAGTGAGAGAGTCAGGGAGAGTGGTTTGGTGGAGAGAGAGGAGGCGGTGAAAGCCTTACAGAAGATAAAATCTGGTAAGGCGGCGGGATTGGAGGGTATTGCAGTTGAAATTGTTAAGAAAGTGGGGTGAATGTGTTCTTGATTGGTTGGTAAGAATATTCAGTGTATATATGGGTCAGGGTGAAGTGCCTGAGGATTAGCGGAATGCATGTATACTGCCATTGTAGAAAGGCAAAGGGGATAAAGGTGAGTTTTCTCACTACAGATGTATAAGTTTGTTGAGTATTCCTGGAAAACTGTATTGGCGGATATTGATTGAGAGGGTGAAGGCATGTACAGAGCATCAGGTTGGGGAGAAACAGTTTGGTTTTAGAAGAGTTAGAGGATTTATAGTTCAGGTTTTTGCTCTGAAGAATGTATGTGAGAAGTACTTAGAAAGACAGATGGATATGTACGTTGCTTTTATGGTTTTGGAGAAGGCATATGATAGGGTTGATAGAGAGGATTTGTGGAAGGTCTTAAGAATATATGTCGTGGGAGGTAAGCTCCTAGAAGCAGTGAGTAGTTTTTATCACGGGTGTAAGGCATATGCACGAGTAGGAAAAGAGGAGAGTGATTGGTTCCCAGTGAAGGTTGTTCTGCGGCAGGTGTGTGTGATGTCCCCATGGTTGTTTAATTTGTATATGGATGGGGTGGTTAGGGAGGTAAAAGCAAGAGTTTTGGAAAGAGGGGCGAGTATGCAGTCTGTTAAGGATGAGAGGGCCTGGGAAATGAGTAAATTATTGGTCACCGATGGTACCGCACTGGTGGCTGATTCGAGTGAGAAACTGCAGAAGCTGGTGACTGAGTTTGGAAAAGTGTGTGAAAGGTGAAAGTTGATAGGAAATGTGAGTAAGAGCAGGGTTATTAGGTTCAGCACAGAATGGACATGTAATTTGGGATGTGAGTTTGAATGGAGAAAATTTGGAGGAAGTGAAGTGCTTTAGATATCTGGGAGTGGACTTGGAAGCGAATGGAACCATGGAAGCGGACGTGAGTCATAGGGTGAGGGATGGGGCTATGGTTCTGGGATCGATGAAGAATGTTTGAAAAGAGAGAACTTTATTTTGGAAAGCTAAAATGGGTATGTTTGAAGGAATAGTAATTTCAACAACCATGGGGACATCACTCCCTTGCCACAGACCAACCTTCACTGGGAACCAACCACTCTCCTCTTTTCCTACTCGTATAAATGCCTTACATCCTTGATATAAACTTCTAATTGTTTCTAGCAATTTACCTGCCACACTATATACTCTTAAGACCTTCTACAAAGTATCTCTATCAACCCTATCATATGTCCTCTTCAGAACCAAAAATACTACATACAAATCCCTCTGTTTTTCTCACATCCTCTCCCACTTCTAAAACCACATTGCTCCTCTCCAATCTGATGCTCTGTATATGCCTTCACCCTCTCAGTCAATACCCTCCCATACAGTTTTCCAGGAATACTCAACAAACCTATACCTCTGTAGTTTGAACACTCACCCTTATCCCCTTTGCTTTTGGACAATGGCACTACACATGCATTCCGCCAATCCTCAGGTACTTCACTATGATCCATACGTACATTAAATATTCTTACCAACCAATCAACAACACATTCACCATCTTTCTTGATAAATTCACCTGCAATACCATCCAATCCCGCCGCCTTGCCGTATTTCATCTTCTGCTTTGGCTTTCACCACCTCCTCCACCGAACAATTCTTCCTATATCTGCCACGCTATCATCAAACACATTCAACAATCCTTCAGAATACTCCCTCCATCTCCTCCTCACTCCATCAACACCTGTTATCACTTCCCCCTTGCCCTTTTCACTGATGTTCCCATTTATTCTCTTTTCTTGCGCACATTATTTACCTCCTTCCAAAACGTATCTTTATTCTCCCTAAAATTTAACTATACTCTCTCACCCCAACTCTCATTTGCCCTCTTTTTTGTCAGCCTTTGCACCTTCCTCTTGACCTCCTGCCGCTTTCTCTTATACATCTCCCAATCATTTGCACTCCTTCTATGTAAGTATCGTCCAAACACCTCTCTTTTCTCTTTCACTAATAACTTTACCTCTTCATCCCACCAATCACTACCGTTCCTAATCTGCCCACCTCCCACCTTTCTCATGCCACATGCATCTCTTGCACATTCCATCACTGCTTCCCTAAATATATCCCATTCCTCTCCCACTTCCCTCACTTCATTTGCTCTCATCTTTTGCCATTCTACACTCAGTATCTCCTAATATCTCTTCACACAAGTCTCCTTTCGTAGCTCACTCTCACCACTCTCTTTTCCTCTACAAATCTTCACCTCCGCCTCCACAAGATAGTGATCAGACATTCCACCAGATTCACCTCTCAGCACATGTACATCCAAAAGTGTCTCTTTTACACGCTTATCAATTAATGCATAATCTAATAATGCCTGTTGACCGTCTCTTCCACTCATATACGTTTACTTGTGAATATCTCTCTTTTTACCCAGGTATTACCAATCACTAGTCTTTTTTCAGCACACAAATCCACGAGCTCTTCACCATTTCCATTCACAACACTGAATACCCCATG
>JAYMFT010211780.1:0-11496 GCA_038088735.1 Panulirus argus
GGACCGACTGCCGCAACCAGGATTCGAACCTATGCGCTCGACCCTGGGCGGCCCGTGAATGCGTCACGGTCAGGAACATTAACCGCTGCACCACGGGACGTTGGTAACACAACTTTGATAATAATAGTGTGATATTGAAACTGTTAATAAATGATACCAAAATGGGCTACTATCAGCATTGGATCGTAATAACCGAGGTCCTGTTAACATTGGCATTGAAGTAGTACGAAATATGCATTTATTGGAATAGTGATCCTATTGGAATAGCTGGATCACATTGTTATCGCTGATTGAGTGCAGTGTGCTGTAATACTGCTGAAGTACGTGTAGTACCCTCGAGATTGCCCGGGAGAAATACGGAATCAAGGCAGCTGGTATGAAGGTGGGGGAGGTGGGGTGGAGCATGAGTGGTCATTCCGTCGTCTATAAGAGCTGTCGACCAAGCCGACGAAGCCATAGGTTTTGTATCACCTTTGCGTCCGGTATGTATTCACAAGAAACACCGCTTGGCTGTTTTTATGGGTGATGTCAGGTGATATGGAGGATATGAAGCAGATGACTGTCATTGGATAATCACGTGACAAAGTAAGTTATTCGAAGTTGCTTTCATTACAGATTAACAGAACATCCGATTCGTCAAATTCATATTTTTTTTCGAGCCTGCTCCAGTGTCACCTCAGATCAGCAAATTATGCATTATAGTCCTATTTGGCAACTCAACCCTTACGTTGCAAGTTATTTAATTTCAACAATTGATTTGTGAGCAACATTGTTTTTACGTATGATGTTATATTCTATCCAAGCTCATTCTGTCTATAACAAATTGATTGTATAGAGCAGTTATCATGTCTTTATGGGATGCAGCTCACAGTCATACCATCCATACCGAGTTGCTCCACATCTGTAACGTGTGATCGTTTACAAAGACATTGGACCTTGGGGAGCAGAGACTTTTTGGTGCAAGTGTAATGTTAAAAACTATCAAAGCAAAGTAGTTTTGTGGTTTTGAATTGGAATAGATGGTCTCTAGAGTAGACAGTGGTACACTGGTTAACACAGTGGTACACTGGATAACAAACTGATTTTTTAGTAAAAACGTTAAAACTAGCTTATTTTCAGAAATTCCTACAAAATCAGCAAATCTTAGTGTATTTCTCTAATTTGCGGTGTCAGTATATGATAAGTATATATTTTATTGTTTATTTCAGCATGGCTCCTTTTCCTTTTTTAGAATAGAATCCAAAGGTATTATGACTGAAGTAACCATGCCTTAGGGTGACCTTGTCTATTCTTCTACGAGAACTACATGCATCAAGGCATTCAAATTGCAATTTTGTTTTCCGTGCAGCCCTCATTGATGACCCCCTTCTTTTCTGAAGACTCTCAACCAAAACTGTTTTATTCAATGTAATTATATGTAATGATGTATGACTGGACTCAGTTATACAGGTTGTACCTCTGTTCCCTGTCCGGCACGTTTTGAATTTGCCGCCATGAGTTTGTGGGTCTGCCACCAGGGCGGCGCTGTTAGCAAGTTAGCACAACGTTAAGGCGCCAAAATTTGTTTACACTGCGGCCGAGCTAATTAAGTCCTGTTAGTTTCTTTAATTCAGCCGTATTTTAGCCCTTCATGGAGGAAATTAAGTTAAAGGATATGGTATGCTTACGAGCTTCTGCCTGGAATAAAGTCGAGAAAAGTTCACTGCAAGGTGGCTGGCACAAACTGGCCAAGTTTAATGTTTCAGGACGAGGAAAGGTCCTTAATAGCACTGCAAGGCTCATTCAAGCAGGAAATCCACTTCCCTGCACCTCCTCTGCCCCTGATGTGCAAGTATCTGCTGACCATGAAGACCCTGTTGACCTTTAAGGTACTTCTGAAGTAATCTGATGAAACAGTAAAAACCTTGTTTGGAAGCATTAATGGTTGTATTATTTCGTATTTTAAGCTCTGTTCTACCTTTGATAACACAGCAATATGTATGTGGAATGAGCTGGCAAGACTAGGGGTCGGGCATATGTTTACATAGGGGGTTCCCTTAGGGATCAATTTCTGTTTTCCTGAGTTTTCTGTGATCCGGTAATGGTCAGGTCCCATTGTTGCCGGATTACAGAGGTTCAATCTGTACTAGAATTAGTCGGGAGTAAATAGTTAAGGTTTCTCACTAGCTTAGGGGAAGAGCACATTTTTGGCTTTGGATTGTTGTTTCTTAAGGGTCATTAATACATTTCTTTGATTTCTTATTAGTTAAGGTAGATTATATTAGTTTGGTCTAGCTTAGCTTTTGGTGTGATATAGTTGAAGTGCATACAAATCAAAGGTGCCGTTGATTTCAGAACTATGGATTGTACTGGATGGTGATTATATTCTCAGAATGCATTGAAAACCATGTGACTATATACCATCCAAATAGAATGTGGGTGCATTATCATTCATACAACATTCACTGCTTTCCTAATATTAATAAACATACATTGCTATCCAGTTGTAGAATTATTAATCAGATTTTTATTAGCCATTAGATGAGACAATGATCTACAGAAATTAAGGAAATCACCAGGTAGCATGAGGTACTATCTATACTTTCTAAAACACTGAATCTCTTATAAATATTTTCCCTCTTTCTAGTAGAGAGGCAAGCTCAGATGAATACTTTAATGCGTGTATAGAGTCTCAGATAATTGATTTAAAGAACAGTATACACAGATAGAGCTCTTGAGTTCAGTAAGAAAACGTTTTTACCACAAAACTTATTAGGATTTCACAACCATATTCTTACCCTGATTTTTCCCTTCAGCCACTCCCAGTGAGGGACATAATCATGCTGCTGATGAGGGGAAAGGTGAGATGGAGCCACACAATCTAGTTGGTCCTCCTCTGGTCCTGGGATTCCTTCTCATGCTTCTCATCGATCAGTGCTCAGGAGGTCATCGTAAACCAGGTAACAGTTCTAATTTATAGCCCAAAAGAGAAAGTGTGATTTGAGAAGTCTGCAGAGGAAGAAAGTCTGAGAAAGTATATGAACTCATGATTTAGGTGGTGACAATCACAAGAGAAATGAGAGTTGATATTAGCATTTTGAGCAAAAACCCTCACTTTCCCTTCATTCATAAACATAATCATAATTTGTTTTATAACAGAATGACTCATCCCTAATCATTTGCTAATGCTGTACTGCTGTGCCCTGTATTTGATGTCATGCTGCTGCACTATTCCACTTTAACTGTTAGTTTCTTAATGTTGTCAAGATATTGAGGGTGGACTTCACTCTAGCTAAGGCTGAACATAATTAAGCATATTTTTTAACTTTGACAGTTATCATTTTTTTAATACCATTATTCTTTTTTTGAATGGTGATATATGTAATGATGATGAATATGTATATTACCTTTAGGAAAGTTGGTATTTAAACCGGTTTCATAGGTGAATGCTTTGTACTCGGCTGTACAGCTATACGTTAAAATCTTGGATCAATATTGTGCCTACTCAGGAAAATGCTTTATCAGACTTTTGTTTCGGTACTTTAGTGCAGGTGTTATGGCAATGTTTTCAGGGTCTTATGATCTGCACCAATTGCTGTGGTAGTTTAGTCGATGATTATTCAGTAAATGGTATTGAGTACTAATTACAACTATCTATCCAATTTTTTTTGTTTTTGAAGTGAAATTTATTTACCGTCCCTGGTCAATAACAATAACTTTAAGAAGGAAATGGGTTATTAGTCCTTGGAGTGTGTGATTTTTATGAAATGTTTGAGGAGGATTCGTATACTATTATGTGAAATATAAGAAACAGCTTTTATGAATCAGATGTCTTAAAACATAGTAATTGGAAGTACGAAGAAAGGACAGACACGAATAAAGGTCTCAGTCTTAGTCTGATGGGGTCCAGGTTACCCATAAGAAGCCACATTTCAATATGCAATTTTAGTAACCATGAAGTATATATTATGCTATCTCACTCTGATTATAATATTTTGCAGCTGATCCTGAGAATGGCAACACCAGAGGCCACAGATCTCTTACAGCAACACTTGGACTTGTGGTACATGCAGCAGGTATGTTTAGGATCAAATAAGTTTCATTTATTCCGCATTCCTAGCTCTTTGGCCATGAAATTAATTTCCAGCTGCATTCCTGTAGAGTGTGAATTTTCTAGTAAATGATGAAAATAGAAATGGGTCCTTTTTTTACTACTATTTTTTATTAATGCAAAACAATTCAATTCAATTGAAAATAGATTTCACTTGCATTATTTTTATATTTTAAAACCAACATCTGATAGCGTGCAAGTATATGAGGAAAAAATTTAAGTATTTATGGTCTGATGCCAGCAGGATGGTATCAGCTTCCTCATTTCCAACAGTTTTCTTGCTCCATACACCCATAATGATGAATGAACTGTAAAGGGCATGAAGAAAAAAGAATTACAAGGCTAGATTTAAAGGAACATTATGCAACTCTGTGCAATCCTATGAGCACTTGCTAAAAACACTGTATATTATCATTATAGAGTATAAGTTCATTTATATATTATAATACATTCGTATTATACTCACACTATCTTGATGTAATAACGTTCAGAACTTACCTAAACATAAAAGGTTTTAAAGGGATTCTGTAGGCAGCCGGTTCATTTATATATTATAATACATTCGTATTATACTCACACTATCTTGATGTAATAACATTCAGAACTTACCTAAAGATAAAAGGTTTTAAAGGGATTCTGTAGGCAGCCATGCATTGTCAACTTATCAAGGACATTTCATATTATCATTATATATCTTTTTGCTTTGTAATACATGATAAACACTTACACAGCATATCTTGACTTTATAACATCCATAACTTGCCTGAATAACAGAGAAACAAAGTGATAAGAGAAAAGAGATAAAAAGGAATCAGTGCATGGGAGGTGTCGTCGGCAGTAGTGAGTTTTTGTTTATACGTGAGGTTTAAGTCAGCCACCATGAAGAGGCAACACATTCCAGGACCCTGGCACTATTTTGTGGTTGGGGAGGGGTTGGCAAACCACATGGAATGTTCAAACTGTAGTTTGACTGCTGTGGACTTGAGCTGTGTTATGGGTGAGAGAGAAAATTGATTACTTATTGTGATTATTGTCATAAAGTGAAGCCAGAGGTTAATGTTCCTTTCTTTTCATTGTGCAGTCGATTGAATAATAAACCAAGAACATGTGAATGGAGATTACTTAAGTGTAACTGCACTCACAAAGAAGACTTATAGGAATCTAGCACATAATGCTTACCACCACACAGTGGAGGGTACAGGAGGATCTAGATTTTCTGTGGACAGGTGTTTTTGCAATTATGTAACATTCATATGTTACTTATTTGCACTATTTCCTGGATAATTTGATTGCTGAACTGTATGATTGTAAATGCTCAGTTACTTTCCCCTTCCTTTACTTCTGTCCCTCAGCAATTCAGGAAGAGGTAGCAAAAATTATAAATTTTCACTTATGACTCTTGGACAACAGTGCAGAAATAAATCATTTGCTTTCTCTTGATTTTGTATGGGGTGTCCTTCAGTTGGTATGAGTTAAAGGTTTTGTTGTATAGAGGAATATTTGATCCCATGGTTTCTTCTTGTGCTTCTTGTAGAATCAGATTTTTATGATGTATTGTCATTTAATATAATGCTTCATGAGAAAAGGTTTTCTGTTAATGATCCCACAAAGCTTTATAGTCCTTGATATAAAGAAATAGTTTGCCAGATTACAAGGTCCCCTATGCGGAACTTATATATTTGACCGATTCCTACATATTTGTCTCAGCATGATACTGTTTTTGCTCTGGCAAACTGTTGCTTCCTATCTCACCCCATTCTCCCTTGCAGAATTGTATAGAATATGATGCTGATTTCCTTTCTATAGCTGATGGCATAGCTCTGGGTGCTGCTGCAGCTTCATCGCACACAGATGTTGAGATGATTGTCTTCTTTGCAATTATGCTTCACAAGGTACATTTGCTATAGGTTAAGGTACTGAAAATGTATACAGATACTGTAAGTATACCAATTGATTGCTGATGATTAGCTGTTCTCTTAATCTGCATCATATATGCCTCTTTCCAACTCCAAGTAGGATGGCACGTGCATAATCATCCCTATATGTTTTTCATCATCTGCATGCTTAGGAGACCCAACAACAGGATTTCAAGTATATGTTGATGAATATGGCATGTTGTTTTATCTACCACTTATGTAAAGAAGTCTCTCTTTACTGTCACTATATGCACATATATGATATTTTATTTTTCCATACATGATCGCCATTTCTTGCGTTAGCTCCAGGAACAGGTAAGGAAAGGTCACATCCACTCACATCCATTCTCTAGCTTCAGTTGTAATGCACCGGAACCACAGCTTCTTACCCACAACCATACCCCACAGACCTTTATATGTTTTACCATGGACACTTCACATGCCCTGGTGCAGTCCATTTACAGCACATCAACCCCAGTATACCACATCATTCCAATTCATTCCATCCCATGCACGCCTTTCACCATTCTGCATGTTTAGGCCATGATTGCTCAAAATCTTTTTCACTTCATCCTTCCATCTCCAGTTGGTCCCCAGTTCTTGTTCCCTCCATTTCTGACGCATATATTTTGTATTCTCATTTTTTATATATCTGATTGCCTGTCCCGCCTTATATGCTTTATTGCACTCATCCACTCTCTAGCTGTCACGTATAATGTACCTAAACTAAAGCTTACCATCCTCTACCAAGTCCAACAAACTACTCTGTGTTTGACCATGACCAGTTTCATATATTATTTTTTCATGTGACCCTGCAGCATCACTATCATTCTCTACACAATCTACCTTCTTCTCACCGTATGTTGTCCTCAAGCATTTTATTTCCAGCACATTTACCCACTTCCATTCTTTTGTGTTTAGGGCTCATTACTTGCTCCCATACAGCACTGCTAGGAATACTGTACCATTATACATACCCATCTTTGCTCTCACAGATAGTGATCTCTCTTTCCACATACTTTTCAATGCATCTAGGACCTTGCCCACTCACCCACCCTTTGGTTCACTTCAGATCCTGTAGTTCCATCCACTAGTACATCCACATCCAGATATCTAAAATGCTCTACATATCTCCATTCAAACTTTTGGGTAGACCAATGCTCAGTCTGCTTGTCACTTCATTAGATTTTATGAACTGAATAAGCACAGATACACACAGAAATATTGCAAGTTGTGCATTTTTTGTAAGAATTTCATTACTGTTTTTGTACTTTTATATATATATCAATATCCTCACGTGTAACTTTACGGTTAATACATATTCCTTTGTTTATTTTGACAGGCCCCAGCTGCATTTGGTCTGGTTACCTTCCTGTTGCATGAGGGTCTGGATAGAAATAAGATCCGTCGTCACCTGTTGGTATTTGCCCTTGCTGCTCCTGTTGGTGCTGTAATAACATACTCCACCATTATCCAGGTAACTTTTAAAATCCGTGTACCTTTTGGTAAAGAAATTAGAATATGTTGCTGTATATTTTGTTGGTGCATGAAAAAGTGTATTGATTTAAGAACTCCTATTGATTGATTTTGATATTTTGATGTGTTAATTTTACTTCCATAATGAGTGACAGGACTCTAGAATAATCTTTAAAAGTGCTTTAACGAAATCACTGAATCAGGTCTGTTAGCCTTTGATGAAATGATTGCTTAAGGTGTATTTTCACTCATAAACGAATGGCATGCCTTTGGCCATGTTTGACAAGTTTTTCAGACTTGGTTGGCTGAGATGATTATGAGAGGAATGAAGAATTTAAGCATATGATAATAGTATATATCTGCGGAAAACATTATGGAAGTATGATGTGTTGTTAAAACAGAGATAACAAGTACCAGTTTCCCTTGTATATACTGGTAATTGCATTTCTAGAAAAAGCCAGTGCTATATAAGATAATTCAGCATAAACAAAGATAAGTTTCTGTAATAAAAGGAGGTTCCATTCCCAATGAAAGCCAAACCCTTCTTAGATGAAAATTCATGCTCTCCTTAAATCATTGCAATATCAGTGTTACAGTGATTACCTTGTTTTATTTATTATTATTAGAGTAATCTAACAGACTTTTACTGTTTTTGTCATCTTTATACAAGCATAGAATAGATGTTCACTTCTTGTCTTATATTTTAGTTTATTGTTCATAAGATTTTTACATTGTTCACTGTCCATTTATCTATGTTTCTGATGCCCATTCCCCCTGGGAACACCTTCAAGAAGATTACCACAGCAAGAGAGTCTCCCTGTCTGGTGAACTCTAGTGCCAATTCTTTGTCTTTAGTACCTCACTCATAACAGGCCACTGGCAGAGGGCATCTCTCACTCAGTGTTTCCAGAGGCTCCTACCTAATGTTCTTACAGCCTACTGCCTAATGTGCCTTCCTAGTGTTTCAACCTTCTACTACCTAATGCACCCACCTAATGTTCCTACTACTACTTTTACCTGATGCTCCTGCATAATATTCCTACCCAGTACTTCTATCTTGTTCTTACCATTTTGCCAAAAGGCAGGGCTATTACATAGAGCTCACCTCAGGAAAATCTACAGTTACAAAGAATGAGTTGTGTGAATTAAGTGTTGTCAAGTGACAAGGAGAGATTATATGTTTGTGGACAGATTGCCAACAGTCCATGTGTGGATAAGGCATGGTATTTAACCCATATACTTGCAGCAAGCTTAAAACCTGAGGTTATCCTTGTGTGGCTCTTCCCATAAAAAAGAAATTATATGAATATTACCACTGAATGTTATTATAACAGCATTGTAAAATGTAGTCTGTGAGCATTATGAGCTACCGAACTTTAACTTTGAGTGCAGTTGATACTGCCAGGCATACAATTTATTCATCACTTAAGCAAGACTGCCACAGTGGATGGGTTAAAAAGAAATGGATTTCTTTCATTTGATTTTAACAGAACTAACATATTATTTCAATTGTATGAATATTTATGTTATATGAATAAGTACCATTTGGTTATGGCATTATAGGTAGCACTTCCCACGTTTCATTCCAATCCCCACATTGTGACAATTATACTGGAGCAGCAATATTTAGCAAGGTAACCAATAGCTTGGACTGACCTTGATCAGAAGTGTCCTTAGCAGTTATTTTTATTTAAGTTTGCTTTAAGGAGCAACAACAGTCAGTATAAAGTATTCATTTGATATGTGTTGAGATAGTAGTAAGAATCTTCTGATGTATTTCAGCCATACATGAAGGATTATCTTGAATCGATAGCACAGAATACTTTTATGTTAAAACTTATAGCAAGAAGCAGAAAAAGTGACTCCTTAATTAATTGGATAATTAATGTTGAGGTGTCATTAATGTGGATTCCTGAACTTTGGGTGAGAGTGCCATCTACCTGCTTGAGGATTTAGCTAAACACATAATTGATTAGTCTTGATTACTACAGTATGTGACAAATGAATATCTCCCAACTTAGCTTGTAATTAGTGTTTGGGTTGCCTGTTACTGGGTAAGAAAGTAGTCATTTTGTTTTGGTTGTTTAGTAATGGAATGAAAAAGCATGTGTTTCAACTAGTTATAAGATCAGAGATGATGATCCTTTCTGTTTTCAGAGTGGGACAGAGACACTCTCCTCATCTCACAGTACGGGCGTTGCCATGCTTTTCAGTGCTGGCACATTTCTCTATGTGTCTACTGTTCATGTCTTACCAGAACTGACAAGCCACAGCCATGATGGTGGTGGCAGTGGTCACTTCTCACGCAAACAGTTATTTGCTCTCATCTGTGGTTCTCTTTTACCACTCTTCCTCACCTTTGGACATCACCATTAGTTTCAGATGGTGGCAACATTTATAAAGGTGGTTACAGCTCAGTCATCCAATTTCATCATGTTTAGCTGTTACCATGCTAAACTGTCTTTTTGTGATATAATATTATTGTTTATATATGTTCAGTTTTGGAATATAAAGTTGGGCATTGTTGTTTACAGGTTAATTACAGTAAAACACCTGGAGTACGGACCTCTTTATTCCTTATTTCCGACTCACATGCACACACACACACACACACACACACACACCTCAGTGGTGAAGCAGTTAGTTTTACTGAACATTATGCATGCTTGGGCCTCCTTGGGTCAAGCCTGCCAGTCCATCCAGCTGTTCATCCTCCCTTAGGGACTGGTCAATAAAATGGATACCTGGCATAGACGAGGGTGTGTGTGTGTGTGCATGCACATGCACGTGCCTATATACATAGCAGTAAAGACATTGTTCTTATATACAAGATTAAGAGACAGGACAACATGAGCATAAAAATCTCCTTCATTGCAGTACACAAATAATAATTGCACATGCACACACACATGATCTCTCTTTCTCTCTCCCAGGTTTTACTGTGTATCTCTTGTGGGTTGTAGCATAATGGCAGATTTTTCTCTTGGGGTTTATCTTACATGTGATTGAAGAATGGCAGAAGTTGAAGCCCACTGTTTAGTAACTGGTGTATCCAGAAAATTTGTAATACCTAAGCTTTGGTTATGCTGCATATGTTGAAATAAAATCTTGGTTATCCAAGTCTTTATTTTGTATATATTTTTGTATTGTGTAGGTTATGCATAGTCAGGCTGTGAAAATATCACATTTACTAAAGATCTGGAGAATCAGCAAAAATTGCTAGAGACAGTCAGAAAATATTGTTTGTTCAGATGTCACATGCTATTTAATACAGTTTTGTTTCTCATACAAAATAATTTTATTTAGTAATGCCATTATTAGATCAGTCTCCTTCAACATCATTCAACATGTGTCTGAGGTGTGTGTTTGTCTATAGAGATGACTGCACAGTTGTATTTGCATGAGTAAGTGCATGAATATGTCATCATATGAGCTTTTCATTTTACTGTTTGAACCATTGGCTTGTGATCCATAACCGACCTTAGTAATTTTGAGTTACTTGTTCACATGATGTTCTTTGATTTTTAACCTTAAGGCATTAATATCATAAAGCCTAAGTAGTCAGTATGCACAGATGTCACCCAAATTGACTTGATAATGGAGTGAGAAATTGCCTGGTTCTCAGTTCTGTAAATTTCTGTTCAGTAGTTATCTATGTAAATAGTGGGTTAGGGACTGGAGGTGCTAATTTCACATCAGATATTGCCCATAAAGTTTCCTTAACCATGAAAGATCACAGAGACATCTTGCACATCTGTGATACAGTATCTGCATACAGTGATACACACAGTCAGGAGGGACTAATAATTATTTACACACTGCATTCAGAAAAATAATGGAAAAAGAGGGTGGTAGAGTAGGAATTGCTAAGTATCACACAGATGCTTTAAATCACCCTCATTTCAAAGCATTCAAATTTTAATGAATAAATGATATAGTAACTTGTATTTTATGCTTTTTTTTTTTTTTTTTTTTTTTTTTTTTTTTTTTTTTTTTTTTTTTTTTTTTTTTTTT
>JAYMFT010211791.1:0-11496 GCA_038088735.1 Panulirus argus
TGCCCTTGCCCGTAGTTGAGCGAAGTTAGACGCTACCTGGTGGTTTGACGCCGGGTCTGGAGCAACAGCGCTGCCAGCCACAAAAAGTTACCACTTTTTACACCATATAGTTTTCTGCAGTCCTTTTTTTCTCTCTCTCTCTCTCTTTTACGCACACAGCAATCAATATGCTGCACAGTGCTATTTTTCTTTTCTTTCAGCTTTGTTGCGCATGGTGATACCGTACTCGTGGCCTGCCGACCATCTACTAGTTACTGTACGACCTGACTGCCCAACCACCTCAACAGTGTCGACAACAACACAGGCATGCACGACAGACTTTGCCCAGTGAGGGAACTGCCCGATAGTGTGGACGTGGCTTAACTCTGTTGACCTCGATCCAAAGTGTAAAATATTTTATATAATTGTTCGGTACATCCCAAAGCAGAGTATTGTTTGGAAGCATTATTGGTTGTATTATTTCGTGCTTTAAGCTCTGTTCTACCTTTGATAACACAGCAATATGGATGTGGATTTAGCTGGCAAGACTTGGGGTTGAACATATATTTACATAGGATTTCCCTTAGGAATCAGTGTCTGTTTTCCGGCATTTTCTGAGGTCCGGCAGGGTCAGGTCCCAAGGTTGACGGATTACATAGGTCTGATCTGGTTGTACCTCTCTAATCCGGTGCTTTGTGGTCCAGTAACTACTAGTGTCCGGCAAGTTTTGAACTGCCACCAAGGCGGCGCTGATTACCAGCAATAAGGTGCCAAAATCTGTTTACACTACAGCTGAATTAATTAACAGTCCTGTTAATTTCTTATATTCAGCTGTATTTTAGCCTTTCAGGATGATTTAAGTGGGTTAGTATGAGCTTTTATTGCTTGATCATAAGAATGTTTGAAGTTAAACAAAATCCACATCCATATTTTTGGTTTTGTCTCAGGCATATTGGTTTCAGCTCATCTGGCTGGTCACCAAACAAAACAGCAGAATTCAACTTTACTTCTTAGGTGTACATTGAATCTTTTCTTCATTAGCTTTTTGCCTCTGGGAATGAAAGTTATCACTATTGTCCTACCAGTTCCTTTGCTTAAGTGTTCTGTTTTGTCAATAAGCTCTTTGAATTCTTGTTTTTTTATGTTGAAGGCTCCAGTCACGGACAAGGTTCACATCAAGGCTGGGCCCTAACTGAAATAAAAAGAGAATTAAGAAACGGAAAAAGAGATGACAGGGGAAAGCATTTAGAAATTTTTGAGAAAATGAAAGACCTGTCTTTTGACATGTGCAAGGTCATAGTTATTGGGAAAGACATGGGAAGGTAGAGAGTTCCAAAGCTTCGACGTGTTGGAAAAGAAGCAGGTATCAAAACGGCCCACTATTGAGCTGCCAATGGCCACATGATAATCATGTGACGCAGCAGCTTGCTGAGTATTGCGTGGTCTAGCTAGTGGTTGGGGCATACAAGCAGCCTGCTCTCGGATTTTAGATATTTGAGAGAGAAAGAGCATTTACTTGCATACATGAACTTGATTAGAAGTACTGTTTTTCTTTGCTTCCATGCTTCTTACCTAATTGCAGATCCTGGGCTCACTTGAAAGTTTTTAACAGTTTAACTAGGTTTCTGTTAAATGCATATGTGTTTGATCCATGCATATTTTCTAATTTGTTTAAATGCATGTGTGTTTGATCCATGCATATTTTCTAACTAACGTGGTTGTGCATATAACAGCTTTTCCCTCTATCTTAATTGTCTCTTGAGGGAACAAGGAGAAGAGGGAGATCAATTGGACTTAGAAGGATGGGGTGAAACAAGTGTTGAATGATCAGGGCCTGAACATACAGAAGGGTGAAAGGTGTGCTTGGGATATAGCGCATTGGAATATGTGGTATACAGGGGTCAACGCGATGTCAATGAACTGAACCAGGGCATGTGAAGCGGCCTGGGTAAACCATGGAAAGGTCTCTGAGGCCTGGCTGTGGTTTCGGTGCATTGCACATGATAGCTATAGACCAGTGTGAAAGAGTTTCTACTTATCCCTATCCTTACATGCCTCCCTTGCATACACCATTCCATGCATTCTTCCCCCTTTTCTCTCCCTCCAGTATTCTTCCACTCTATTTCCCCATGTCACAGGTGGTCTTCCTTTCACACCAACCCCTTTAATTGTACTGTTATACACTCTTTAAGCAAACTCACCATCTTGCATTTTTTCTGCACATCCAAACTACCTCAAAGTATTGTTTCACCCCCTATAGAACTCCATATTTCATTCCCTTTGCATTCCCTGCCATACCAAATCTCATATTCACCCCTTCATTACTTTTTCATTCTATTTAGTCATATCACATGCTACTCTCATACAGCTCACTTCCACTGCCTGGATCCTTGTCCTCTGTGACTCATTCCGTGTCCATGTTTTGACTGCTTAGGTCACTGTTGGGAGGACTATGCTTTCCCATAATCCTTCCTTCACTTCCATTCATACTCCTCTACCTCTCATTATTCTGTTATAAGGGACCCAGTGACTCTTTTGCCCTGTATTGCTCTCTCCCTTATTTCTCCTTCCATATCACCAAAATTACCCAGGATAGCTCCCAATTACTTAAAATTTGTTACCTATTCAAGTCTTTCTCCCCCCATATCTATAACACAGTTTAGTACACTTTCACTCACTCTGTTTCCTTTCAAATGCCATTTCTCTACACTTACTCGCATTGAGCTTCGAGCATCTCCTCTTACACACACCACAGAATACATTTACAGTCTTTTGCAACTCCTTTTCATTCTCTGCAAAGAACAGTTATCATCCACAAACAGGCTTGTTACTAGCCACTGTACCTCACCATTGTACTCCATCTCTGTACCCCTTTACCCAAGTTTTGTTTTCATCTCTCTTACCACTCATATATAAATGTTAAAAAGACCCAGTGACAACACACAGCCTTGCCTCAGATTCACATTATACAGAAACTTTTGCTTAACTCTCCATCCACTATTGCACATGTATTTATTGTTCTGTAGAAGGCTTTCACACCACCCAACGGTTCTTCCCCTTGCCATATATATCCTGAACACATCCCTTAAAGCATTCCATTCAACTCCGTCATATGCTTTCTCCAGACCCATAAAAGCTAGATACTTTTCCACAGTCATTCTCGCCACAAAAATCTGATCCACACATTCCTAACCTTTAGTAAAACCCTCTTGCTCCTCACTTATTCTGCATCCAGTCACTTCCATCACTCTATCAGTCAACACCCTAGTATACTGAACAGACTTATTCCCCTATAATTGCTACATATATCCTTAGTCCCTTTTCCTTTGAGTAAAGGAACTATAATAGCTCTCACCCAGTCATTAGGTACAACCATCTGCTTCGATGCTGAATTACATTTCAAATGCAACCACTCTATCACACTTTCTTGTCCGTACTTCAACATTTCAACATTCCACTCCAGGTGCCTTTCTTACCTTCAGTCTCATTGCCAATTATTTCCTCTTCTTTTGCTATATGCCCCTGCACTTGTATCCTTTTCCTTCCCTTCTCCATATTCCTCCTATCCTCCATACCAGCATGTAACATCTGCTGCCTCGCCTTCTTCCACATTCATCTGTTCTTCCAGATACTCCTTCTGTCTTACTTTCATTTTCCTTTTGAGTCAGCAACTCCTCTTCCTTACATTTCACATTTTCATTTCCACTATTACATTCACCTCTTTTCCTTTTTCACCTCCAAGTACAAAAAATTATGTATGCTTAAACTTTTCACTCAACATTTTCCGAGATATTCATCTACTCTATCTCTGCTTTTCTTTATCAACCTCTTAACATTCCACTTACACATCTTATATTCTTCCCTTCTTCTTTGGTGAACTTCCACTTGTACATACCTCTCAAGCAATCTGCCCTATTCCTTTTTCTTCTCATCCACATCATTGCCAGTCTCATCTGTCCACTATGCATTTCGACTTTTATTCTTGTATCTCACAATTTTGTAACCAGTTACAAATTCTACAACCTCTGACAGTCTTTCTCTAATCATTTTAAACACCTCATTCATACTTGATTGCATTGCTACATGTACTGCACTTTCATCTAAACTTTCTGTCACCTTTCAAACTCCTCCTTGCATTCTTTCTGTTTCATCTCCCTTGCCAACACTGTTACTTCCTTATTCTTCCTTACATCATACCTCCGTTTCTCCCTGATCCTCACCTTCATAAGAACTGGAAAATGGTTAGAATCTCTAAAGAGTCCTCTCACCACTCTAGCATCTAACAAAACCTTTCTCAACCTTTCATCCACTGCCAAACATACTCTGATGTGTCTGCAAAACTTCATATTATGCCTTCTTTTTTATCTTTGTCAAAGACTGTTGACAAGAAGACCATAGAGACTAACACTGTTCCATGAGACTTGATTAAATGTTGTTCTCCTTGCACACATTTCCATGTTCTACTACTTTATATTTTTGTCTGTTCTGAAGTTAACAGTTTTATTTCTAATTGTTTTGTTAAGCCAGGTGTCTGTTTAGATTTATATGTATTCTTTCATTTTCCTTAGTACATTCATTATTATTTTATATTCTCAAATTGGAATTTTCAGTGATAAGAACTTGTCTAGAACTAATCTATAGGACCTAGCATGCTTAGCATGGACTGTGCTGGATTACTGATATGCACATATGTGATTTTCCAAACATAGACACTTTTAAAGTCATGTTCTGTGGTATACTTCACACTTTTAGACAGTAAAGAAGTAGTATTCTATCATACATTTTCACTGTGTTCCACGTGAGCATGGTAACATCTGAATCGATGACTGAGCCATAGGGGATGAAAGATTCTTATTTGGCTCTCTCATGTTCTTTCTTTCTATGTTCCTTCGTTTGGAAAGTAATACATGAGAGGAAGATTCCCAGCCCCTCTTGTCCCTCTCAGTAACACCATTCAGTTTATTGTGCAGGTGCCTGGGGCACATTGTACTGGAGGCTGCCATTAAAAGGAGAGGAAAAATATATAGGCATTATTGATGAAAAGAACAATTCAAGAAACACTCTAAACTGTAGAGGTCTTTCATTCCTAAGCTTAACCCTGAGAGTGATGCAGGGCTACTGCCTTTATCATCTAAATCCAGCATTATAAATCTGTTATTTAGTATATTCTAAATGATTGATAATGCTATATCGGTTAAAGAAAACGAAGAACTCAATCATGAATCCCAAAATCAACCAAAGTTTCATTGGTGCTGAGTCCAGCAAACTTGTCAACAGAAAAGACTGTCAAAAAATTAAAAATAAAAAGTGCTCCTATGCACTAGCAAGGTTTTCACATGGCAAGCACCTCCACATCCCATCTGCAGTATGATTTTGCTTAGGGGCACATCCTTTACCTGCCTAAATTTTTCAAATTCTCTCAGGATACTTTTTCAACTGTTTCCCAGTCAGTGGGAAGTTGTTTGCCACAGACCCTCCACTGATGAATATTGTCTTCTCTTAAAATGCTGTAGCCAACCTTGACTATTTTCACATGCTGTGGTAATTCTCATTTTTCACGATCTTGTTTGGTTATTCTCACTAAAATTAATTCAGGAATAAAAAGACCCTCACTATGCCTTTGGCAACACAACTCATACAGCACTTTATTGTGATCTACAGGCTTTACACAGTGCAATGTTTAATGCTTTCTGATTCCTTTCATTAATGCACTTTTCCTGTAAAATTTCAACTGTAGGTCGTAGCTGCTTTTCATGCCATTGATGGTGGAAGAACCAATGTCATAAACTGTGCACAAGCCTTACAGTCAGGTTCCTTCAGTACAGTATTTCCATATTTCCCAATATTGTAAGAGATACTTGCTAACATTTTGATGCAATTGCCACCTTTAGTGAATCATTAGCAATAGATTTTCTTTTAGAAATAATTGCAGGTTGTACATCTTTAATCCAGCAACACTTGGACCTGGCCATTGCCGGACCACAGCAAATACAGAAAAACAGAAACTGACCCCTAAGTCATATACAGTTGACGATCTGATCTCATAGTACTCACACAAAGTTTTTACTGAAGTTCCTTTATCTGATTTTTTCAGTAATTCCACCTTTTCAAGCATAGATAATGATTTATGCTTATGCTTATTAGCACTAGCACCATCTGCACCTCTTGGTCTATTGGTGTATGTGAGGGAGGCTTGTAAGGACAGGGATAAGTGGAGACTCTTTTACGGTGGCCATCCCCTCATTTGGAGTTCCCAGATGGAATGGGCATCAGATATATAGATAGATTTCTTACTGATAGACACAAGGAATATAAACAAGAAGTACAAGGTAGTAGGCATCCACTGACAAGGAAGGTATATTGCCAGTACTGCCTGCCTGTGTATTGGGAGGGTTAGTGACGGCTGCATAGTAAGCCATCACTTTAGTGGTTGTCAAGCGTACTCCTCTGATCCAGATAGGTGTTTTCTCTTTCTATTTCAACCACATGTGGACTGCTGGCATTCTGTCCGTAAACATACATTCTCTCCTTGTCACACATGAAACTTCACGAATAGCTTGCACAGCTCAAGCTTCATAACTTTAGATTTTCCAGCAGTGAGCACTGTGCACCAGCCCTAAATTTTGATAAACTGGTAGGAGCAATAGACAGAAGCAGTAGGTAAGAACAACAGGCATGAAAAGATAAAGCAGAAATAGCAGGTAGGAACATTAGGTGGGAGTATTAGGTTAAAACATTAAGCAGGAACATTAGGTAGACATATTTGGTAGAAGTAGACAATAGGAACATTAGGTAGGAGCCACTGGAAACACTACGCAAGATACGCCCTCTACCAATGGCCTGTTAAGGGTGATGCGCTGAGGGATAAGAAACAGCATATCTTTGAAAAATTACAAATTCACCAAAATACACAAGGAGTTCATTAAATGAAATTCATATTTACTGATACTTTTTTATTTCACAAAGAGAACCAAACTGACACTTTATAATCCAGTAAGGGGGGGTATATATATATATATATAAGGAAGTTACATTAAATATATATTCACATTTACATACATATCTGCATCACAGTGACAAAGAACATCCCTACTATTGTATCTTACAAGTCACATTCTTGATAAATGTCATCAACAAGCTGTCTACATTCTTTAGTACATATCTATTTCAATATCATTGCCACCAATAAAGTCTACAATAATTTATCAATAGTAGGCATTTAAGAAAAGAGTATACTTTTTCTTTTCTTGATGATATTAACGAATTGGTACCCAGCTTTCCAAGACTTCAGCATATTTCTTTCTTTCTGCAACAGAAAAAGAGGTGAATTATTTACACTTTTTTGTAAAACACATAAATGGTCTTTGAATACTTATCCTTTAAACCTACCAATTCCAGTCTCATATTCCCAAAGTACCAACAGTCCATTCCCACAAAAAAAAGAAAATTAAAGTAAACATAAGACTTCTTCGAGATAATCTCTACGAAGATCTAGGTGAGGACCTTTCAACCCTCAGCATTTCTAGTGTGGAAGCTGTCCTTCCTCAACCATCACTAATCACTCAAAAATCCTCCCCTCCTGTTTTACTTTTCCAGAAGAAGAAACCGAGAAAAGAGCCAATTGAGGATTTTTCCCTGTAAGGCTCAGTCATCTGCTCTTGATGCTACCTCACTAGCAAAGGAAGTGGCAAATATGTATGTAAGAAAGGAAAGAATCTTGTAACTGTGAATTTTTTGTTGGCAAATCAAATTAGTGGATTATTTTTCTTTTTTAGTATCTGCAAAAGTTCTTAAGCAAAGCCTTCACAATTGGAGGATGAAAGTATAATTTCCAAAATTTACTAAAATGAAATATACATAAAAATAAAGAAGATTATCACTTTATTGCAGAAATAATAAATGAAAAAATTTACTTACCAATTGGAGGAAAGTCTTCTGGATGGTTAACAATATAGTTGTAAAGTACAAAATCCCTATGTGCTTGTCTTCGTGCTGCCCACTTGCTTAAAACAATGCCACAAAACATCCCACCAACAGCAAGAACTACATGTCGCTGTACACCTGCAAGAGAAAGAATATTGTTCTTTTCCAAGAAAGCACATTGTATCCTCCTAAACCAGAACTACTTGGTATGCAAGGGTGTTAGGATTGGGATATGTTCGAGGTTTTGGGCATAACCATTGCCTTCACATTATCTCTGAAGCTCCATGTAATCAACATCACAAACACTGCTTCCTACAAGCTGGGGATGTTATGTAGGTGCTGTAATAATTTTTCAGGTGAGAAGCCATTTTATATATGGAGAACTGCTAACTTCTCTGAAGTGGTTTTTCATCCACCTCTGTATTAGCAAGAGTGGATCAAAAGCATAGAATCTCATTAATTCTCGAGGCCTCAACTCTGCAACTATCCCTTAAACCCAAGGCAGTGTCTGGCTGCTGATTTATATAGTTTCAACACATCCATTGTTTTCTGTATATCTTCATCTAGGGCCCATGCCTCACACCCATAACACAGGACTACTGTACCATCAGAAACACATATTTTTGCCCTCACAAAGAGTAAAGGTAATTTTCAAGTTTTTGTAAAGTGGGCAGGGCATTAAAGCAGAGGGAAATTATGGGGTATAAACACACTAAATCATGACAATTTATGTGATGCAATTAGAAACTTTGAGAAGCTGCAAATAGTAAAAGAACATAATTCCATCTCTTCCACTCTTCAAATTACACAAACGAGACATGAAGCAAAAAATTCAACAATTATATCACTCTATTGCAACTGAAAGCAAAGAAGAAAAAAATATATATATATATATTCACAGCCATTTACAATCAGCAGAATTGGAAACTCACCACTGAAGGCTGGCCTCCTATTGTACATATTAATAAAACTGGCTGCGCCAACACCAGCGGTACCGAAGACTGTGGGAACCCATATTTTCCCTAAAAAAGACCTAGGTGGGACTGGGGCATCTGGGTTGAAATACTCAGCCGGGTCTATCTCAGTCCTTTCGTCTGGCTCCATGTTGTGTTCTGCTGTTCATACAGGATTGATAACGGTAAATTTTCTATACTGTTATTCAACAGCCTCTATTTCAACATTCGTATCCATGGTAGTCTTCTAATAGGTATATAGTAGCTTACATTAATCAGTTGAAATATAGCCACGATAAAGTAATTATATTTCTACAATGTTACTTCCTTTTCAGTTTCTCTATGATTCTAAGTTGGCTGGGGGTGCATTCTGACCAAGAATTTTAATTGAAATTAGGTTAATATTTTCATTAAAACACCGCATATATGGCTATATAAGCAGTGTGATTATCACATACTTCCACACTGAGTCAGCTCCTTTGTTCCCTAATCATTTTATGAAACGATGAGGTGAAACTATACCTCACTCATATTGAGGTTATCTGAAAATGGTTCAGTTGATGGGGGGGACTCTGCTGAACGCGAATACTTCTCTCCAAAATGTAAAGTTTTTAGTCATTTATATGTAGTTAGGGAACTTATTCGAATTACCTTCCTTCCCAGGAATGATAGGAGGGTAGATGAATCATTGTGCCACCCCGTTACCCCGTTCTCCCTCACCCCATTTGGGTTGCAAATTGGGGTGAGATGCCTTGTCGAAGCTTCGTCACCCTACTTCATAACCCCACTAGGGTGACAGGGAACTGAGGTTAATGCCTTGTCGCAGCAACCTCCTCTCCCTCATCCTTAACCCCACAAAGGCAGGGTGAAGCCGCACACAAGGGTGTCACACACACACATCAGTTGACAGAGATCCTCCTCTAGCTTGCTCCGTCTAGGAAATTTTACCTGCCGTTATCTTGAACGACGATAAACTGACCTGAAATAAGTATCTCAGGGGTTAGATCAATAACGCCTCTCATGTTGGGTCACAGCAGACCAAATAAAGGACACTATACATCTCAGATCACGGTTTAAACATTGTGTATATACATAAAACCATCTCAAAGGAATGCCAGACACCCTTAATGAGCTTTGTTAGCCTTTCATTTTACATCCCTAAATTACAAAGCAGACCATTAATGCATGTTATTCTTACTTTCTTCCAAATACTTAATGAAACTTTGTTGTATGTCATATCACAGGGAATTACGGAAGACTCGGTAGTGAATAAATCAATGTATAAATACATGGTGAAACGGAGGCGCTCTGACGTTAAAGCCGTTGCATTTCCTACGAGAACCCACAGGCATGCGGCTCAAGCAGGGGCCCCACCACCCTTCCACACATTTCCTGAGATGCACTTATTTCTAATGATATAAGTTGATACATAATACATTTATATCACCTTCTGCAGGTTGTGTGGTCTGTTCATGTTTACGTGTCTTGATATCGCGTACGCTTTGCATAATCTACCTTTGCATCATCGATTATGGCACCAGGAATTCCTTTCATTGTCAGGATATTAATGTTTGAAGGTACCATAAGTGTACGGGCTGTGTTAGATGGGAATGTTTGTGTTTTGGAGATATATATACCTTTTAAGTGTGTATGTTTCTTGGATAGTACAGTACTGTATGTCCCTTTGCCTGTATATATGTATGTTTTATATTATTTCCTGATGTATTTATGAAGTATAGTATTTGCCTGCTGTCATTTTTTGTTAATTTTCTTGCTGCTTAATATTCCCTAGTTTGTGTTTGTTTGTAGGTCGCTCGCCCTTCCATAATATAATAAAAGGGAAATGCTTCTGTAAGGGTCCAACCATTTCTGATGTGGAATCTTTAGGATTCTCTATTTAAGGTAAACTGTTGCACCTTTCATTTTTTTGATGTTTATGGACCACGACAGACGACGATACAGGGAACATTACAGATTTCTGAGGCTATAACCAACGCTAAACACTTGCCTTCGGCACACAAGATGAAAATTAACAAAATACCGAATAAACTGGAGATTACAACAGATCCTTGCAAATCTGTACATTTCACTTTTGGCTCAAATTGACATGGTCATTTCTTTACCTCCTGTGCCCTCTTGAGATAAACAAACCTTAACAACTGAGTAATATATTTTGGACACTCACTTTCTCTGTAAATTTTAAATGAAATTATATGCCTTTCCCCACGTGCTGCAGCACAGCCAGTGGAAATTTACCTGGCAATGCAAAAGGTCGGTTGTGGCGGGTAAAGAGTTGCTTGAGGCGACCCGTTAAGTCCACAGGCCACTCCCGGGTTGTAGCTTGCTTGTGTGTAGGAAATCAGGATTAGCTTTTGCTTCTATATTTTCAATATTACTATTTTGACACCATGAGGGGATCTACGGAGACCAGGACATTCAAAATTAGCGTGTGACTTTTGGCAAAGTACGACTGCTGCTACGAGACATAGGTTAGTTAGTTATTTATTGATAGGTACATCAAAAGGACGAGGTAGTACACTACTCTCCTCCTCAAATGAATATAGGAAAATTATACAAAATCAAGGTTATAGAAAATGATCAATTAATAAATGAAGTACGGACAAAATCAAGGTTATAGAAA
>JAYMFT010211802.1:0-11496 GCA_038088735.1 Panulirus argus
TATATATATATATATATATATATATATATATATATATATATATATATGGGTGTGTGTGTGTGTGTGTGTAAGAAACTAAAAGGCAGTGGAGACACACAATAGACAGATCCAAGACCTTAACAGCAACACAAATAAGGAACAAAACCTGGTCCCTACACGGCCTAAACCACAGAAAGATCCAGTCATCCATTGATGTGAACAATATGTAGCTTAGCCTCGCTATTTCCTTCCTAAAACAACAATCAACGTAACCCACACACCTCCCAGTCTGTAGGAGGTAGTATATACATAAGGTATCGCAAATACGTAACCAGCATCCCCACATTTCACTAAAACCTACAAGGTATCGCAAATACGTATCCAGCATCCCCACATTTCACTAAAACCTACATCACACATTTGTATATTTAATAACTCCTATTTCTCGGCTGTATCTTTCCCTGAAAAAAAACTTTTTTTCCCTTCCTGGCCAGTAACCAGCTAAAAAAAAGGGGGAAGGTGGGAGGTTTCGAGAATGGGAAACTGCTGGTGAAGTGTCAAGGAGCATGAGACATTACAACATTACTTAATGAGGAGTTAAGAATCTACAATCACAGATAGGCTAGTTCTCTCTGAGGTTCCATCCTCATTATTTACCCTAAACAACCTATAATATGCTTCTCTCTGAAGCCATATGGGCGCACTAATGATAGAGTTAACTCAAACTAAATCAAACTTTTGAATTCTGAAACTGTTGTGGACTCTCAAACGGGTCCCCCACAACGTAATAAAACTGACTTAGGTAAGTTTCTCAAACAAAAACTACTAGCAGGAATGAACTAGTAAATAATCTGAAGCAGGAAGTAAATAGCAGATAGGCACAAACAAATCCATGTACATTATACTGAAATTATCAAATAATATATGAGTATGAAGAAAGTAACAAAATCAAGAGTGTACAAGATGTTTTCACTACTAGATTACAGGAGTTTAGCTTGCACATAGTAATACTCGTACATGTACCCTAACATCAACAGTTTAACATGTATACATATTACTAAGCTACAGTTCAGCTTCCACACAATCCTAGGATACACATAGCCTGACACAAGAAGTTTAGCTTGCATGCAATTCTATGCTACACGTAGCCACATATTAGCAGTTTATTTTGTATACATCCAATGCAAAGTTAGCTACACATAGCCAGACATTGGCAGTCGCTATATGTAGCTCGACATTAACAGTTTTGCTTGCAAAAAATATACAATTCTAAGCTACAAGCTATATGTAGCCTAAAATTAGTAGTCTGAATGGTAAATTTTACTTAAAAGAAAGGTGTCTGGGTGAGGATAAGGAAACACACTAGATCAGTATGTCGTAGACTGTTAAGAAAATTCCATCTACTAGAGAGACTTCCAAACAAACCCTGATTGACATGGCACAGAAATGTTCTTCACTATCTGTTCAAGATACCTGAAATTTTCATACGTGTCCCCTTTTCGCATCAAGTAAACAACTGACTTCTAAAAGAAAACACAAAGCTAATACAATGAATCATCTGTCACGTTTGATGCTGTATCTGCTTATTGGGGGTCTGACAAAGACTCATAGTGACCTCTAATCTGCTACGCTCACACTCAAAAATTTGTCGAGCCTTAGCCTGGCACGGTACCGGTCCTTCTTCCTCTTGCTCACAGGATGAGCAAGGACGGACGACAGTGTCAGTGTCAGCGGCAAAACTGAACTCCACTGAAAGAGCGTAGATCACTGGCAATACCCTTGGACCTCGGCGCCTCGCACCATTGGCTAATTCACTCCTTGTGGATTACGGTGCGATACCCTCATTAACACTTCTCGTGGACTTCGACGGCCTCGCCTCACTGGTTGATTCTCTCCTCATTAAACAAGCGAAATCGGCCCTGACGGGTAGGAAAAAGTGTATGCGACTCCAAAGATACCTTAAATCCTGTTTTACTGGAAAAGTATAAAACCTTATTTATACCAGAACGTGTAGGGGCGTGCAGGCCCCAAGTAAAGGGGCATAATGGATATACTGGGATAAACGTCTATCATAGCAACTAGGAGGAGGGGGAGTAAGCTGTGTACGTACGCTGGTTGACCTTCCAGTGTGGGCGCATTTCCTGGAAGAATAGTCGCCTCATGTATTATGGATGTCGGGCCTCGAGCCACCTCCTTACCTAAGAGTCCAGCCGCTGTAGTTTAGACTCCGTTGGACAAGACTTATGGTGAGCGTGACTGTTGGTACAGTACAGGAAGGAGAGTATTACAATTGGTAAAGTGCACATTTGATATGAAGGGTGGTGCTGCATAGAACGGTGGCCGTGGCTGATGGTACTGCAGAGGAAGGTGGTCATGACTGGTTGTGCTGCAAAGGACGATGGTTGTGGTTGGCTGGTGGTGCTGCAAGTGAAGGCGGTTGTGACTGGTTGAGCTGCAAAGCACGATGGTTTTGCAGAAAACGAAAGTGGTGGTGAATGGTGGTGGTGCAAGGGAAGGTGGTCGTTGTTGTCGGTGCGGCACAACAGGCAGGGCGAGCGTGACTGGAGGTTTTAGCGCAGCAGGGTGGCAGTGTGTCAAGCACCCGCTGAGATTCCTGATTTCAAATAATATTTGAATTCCTGCATCTAGAAGAAAGCTCCTGATACTCCGGATTTTCCAACTTGCAGCAGAAAAAAAATGTATAAACAAAAGATCTCTTTAAAAAAGTTTCAAAAGTGAGTACATAAATATCTTAAGATACCCAGTTATAAAGTCAGCGAATTTGTGCCAAGCGCTGTTACACACTCTTAGATAGCTTATCATAACTGTCACGATATGTTTGCAGCTCCATTAGAATTTATATTTTTGACGTAAGATTAATGCAACCTGAATAAAGGAATGTGCCTCTCTTAAAGCGTGCTTTATGAATTAATTAAAGGTTGGTTAAACAAGTGTGTTATGATTTTACTCACCTCAAAGAATGTCTTGATTCGGTTTATAATGTTACACGTTCTAAGAATATTCAGTTTACAAGGGTGTTTCACGAAACACTCGTGTCGTCTTCCAGCGAAACATTACCAACGAAATAAGAATGGGTGGAAATACTGTTTGGAAATTAACATATTTACAAAGTTTAAGGCCAAAGATGGAACTTTCTTCACGTTGTGAGCCAGGTTAATTCTCATGTTAACCATTTTTGTAAGGGGCACAATTTAGGCACAATCAAAACCAGAGTTAAGAATCTCCATAAACAATTCAGTTCTATAGACGCAGGGAAACAACTGTGCAT
Organism: Panulirus argus; assembly: GCA_038088735.1. NCBI lineage: Eukaryota > Metazoa > Arthropoda > Malacostraca > Decapoda > Palinuridae > Panulirus > Panulirus argus. The sequence continues at coordinate 3,269 of JAYMFT010211802.1, forward strand.
TTTCATGAGTACCGGATTAAGCCTTACTAAGTTAAGACTACAGTTAAGCAGCATAATAGAATTTGATTCCCGACGACGGAAAAAGGACGAAGACAACACATATAAGTGTACCACTGCAATCTTTTTTTACTTTTCAAGATTCCTTGAACTTTGGTTTCTCCCCAAGGCACTCTGAGTATCAGTGTGTTTCACAAGAAAAGTGTCAAACAAAAATCACTGATATCAAGGAAAAAAAAAACAATTCATATTTATATGAATGCATTAGGTAAGCCAAACGCATTAGACTGACCCTTTTGTAGCCTACAGTTGCTTCCCAGCATTTAAAGAACTGAATGGTATAAGTCCCATAACTCCTGATTGGAATTTGCCTGAGCAAAGCCCCCAAAAAATGTTTTACCTAAAACTTAATCCGGTTCATAACTTGAAAAAAAAAATCCAACTTTAGCCATGAAACGACATATAGATTTGTTTATACTTTCCAAGAATATTTCAGCCCTTTCTTATTTGACTCCAAATAACTATGCATCAATGCACTTGACAGTGTTCCTGGGAACCCCCTTCTCTTCAATAAATGGTTTAGGCAAGGATTTTCTGGATGCACATTAATGACTGTTTGTCTTGAAAGAAAATGTATCTCAGATGTGACAATAATAAAGATAATGCTTTAATGTCCATGCTGTATCTAAAACCATGTGAAAAATAACGTTTTTCAAAACCCAAGGCTTAGCATTGACATCAGAGAAAAAAGAAACACACCATCACCATGCTTCATACCCACACCTCAAGCTTTTACTAAAATATCCTATTGATGAGGAATTTGGTCTTTGAAAACTGATGTGGAAAGCAGTTCGCATAAGTTTTGTTATTCAATAGCGGGAACATTTAAAAAACATGTTCCCGTATTGCCCCAACAGATATTTTCTTCATAAGAACGGAATCATCGTACATGTTATCTAATGACACAGAGTCAGCGTTACATCAGCAATTAATAAATGAAGTACTAAAATCATCACCATCTTTCACACGTCTTTATGACTCACTCATCAGATATTGTTCGCAACTAATGAATGAAGTTTCGTCAAGAAATTAAGATATTTTCCCGTAGACATGCAACTTTTGACATAACTAAGAGTAAAGCTGAAGAGATTCTGAACAATTATGGCTTACACTTAAATTTGTTAACGCATGAAGGTGACGAGCATTACATCGACAAAAGATAATGGAGGAAAGTGACTGAAAGTTTCAAAGACCCTGGTCTAACAGTTAAAAATGACACACGTATCCTTCATGTTGCCCAAAATGAATTTAGAAAGGCTCTGAAAGAAAATGGCAATGCTGTGTAGGAATTTGCTATTGATCTGATCTACATCATTAATGCTTCAAACGTTCTTCTGCACGGAAAGGTTTTTCTAACCACCAGCTCGACTTGGAAATCGATATATGTTTCCACTAGACACGTTCGTTACAAGATGTCTAAGCTTGAGGTGATTAGTAGACTGCTGGAAGCGTGGAATGCAATTTGAATTACTTCAAAGAACTGGATAAAATGTATTACAAAGCACTACTACAAAATAAAAAAATTGTTGCTCATCCGGTTAATTTTTGCCAAACAATATGCACGGAAACCAGGCTATTGGCGCAGGTTATAATTACAAAATAAATATGAAAGTGACCAGGCAACAAACAGACTGTAGAAAATTGATCTGGTGTAAACTGGAAAATCAACAAGACAAGCTCTCGAAGCATTTAACCCATCAATACAAAAACTAGAGTTCCTTGGCATGAAAAGATTTCTCCGGCCGACTGTAATTTCTCTACGGCAGAATTTGCCAAAAAAAAAAAAAAAAATCCAGAGGGCAGGGTATTTTAACTTTCAAAATAGGGATCACGAAAAATCCTGCAACGAATTTAACCTAACGGCTACTGCATCATCTGGTAGTTATGCGGCATAAAAAAAAAAAAAAGTTGTTAAAAAAAATTAAATAAGGAGAATTTTGATCAGGGGAATGATCAGAGATGTGTGAGTATTTGGAACTAAAAAAAAATAACAAAACAAATATAGAGATTCTTAATGGCTTTTAAGCACTGCTGCTACATTCCCATGGAAACTGGTGTTGAGAAAGGGATTTTGAAAACAATTATTTGCACAGACATATTAGACTGTAGTCATGCTGTAGTAAATGGTATTATATTGCTAAAGAAGCAATGAAGCGGAATAATACTAAGCCAAAGACACTACAATACGTTCATCCCGCTAAAATTTTAATGGTTTCTATAAAAACTATCTACAAATGGGCTTAGACTAGAATCTCAACCATAGACTGCAAATAAATAAAAGGTATAAAGATAATAAGAAAAATAGAAAATAAAAGACATTGAAAATCGAGCTCACGAAAAATTGTTAAATATGGAATCTCCGAAAAAAAACCTGAAAAACAAAAACAACAAAATAACTGAATTATATCAACAGTAAAAAGCCTTCGTGGCCGATGTCTTGGAAATGTTGGCTGAAACCAATGAAAAAATAAAAGATTTACAGGTTGCATACATAACGACAATAAGTGATCAGATGGAGTGTAAACTTAAACCTCTTAAATAAATGGGAAAACTTTTATAAACGAGAAAGATTTATTCTGACACCCAACTCAACAAGTAAGCCTTTGAAACAGTTCTTGTACAGTTTCTGAAGTAGTAACGGCAGCAGTCTTAGAATTTATCAATAGATTCAAGAATATTTACATGTGAATTCTATTTTAGCCTATCTTCTTCCTCTACTGCTGGACCTGGTTCAATAATAACATCTAAAAGCGGTGAAACTGCTGAATCTGGTTCAGGCCAACCCTTCTTTACTAAACTGGGAAGAAAGAAGGCTCACTGAAGAGACAGGAAAACGAAAAACAAATGATAGCAGGAAAAATATTTGATAAATCTACTACATTTTGTTCAACTCATGTTTAGTACCAGTAAAACATTGTTCAATTTATTATCATCTTAAATCTGGCCTGTGTCATTTAAAGTACAGCATTGCTATGGGTGGGCACTTCTCTGATTTCTGTTTCATATATTATTGGAAGTAAATAGAAATACCTAGTCGCAATACATTGTCCATATGATCACAAACGCCTAAATATCCTTAGGGATGAGTTATGCTCAAATGGTGGTGCACTCAGCAGATTTAAATATCATGTAAATATTACTGATCTGTTAAAATATCCCCGTTAAATATAAAAAAGAATCTTATGTACTGTTATGAATAACCATTATTACTCCTTTCAGTACCAATCATTATAGGAATTCCGTAATAAATATTAAGGTTCAGTTCATTCTTCAAAAATCACAGAATTGACCTTTGAATTACATGCAGGAAAAAAATGTACAAGTTCACATGTAAAATCAAAATGAATGTTTGACTTTCGGAGGAGGAAGGTAGCCATTTCTTGAGTACGCTGTTTTCATTTCTTAGAAGTTACTGATTATCTCCTTACTTCTCAGTTACCTAACCCAACCTTACTCCTTAGTTACTTTGCCGAACCTAAAATTATTTCTCAGTTACTTTACCGAACCTGAGCGTCCTTCTCAGTTACCTTGCCGAACATAACCTAACCTCATTTCATACATCCTTTACTTTAAATTACCCTTACTTCTCGGTTACCTTACCTAACTTAACCAAACGTTACTTCCCGTTTCCTTTAGTTAACCTAAAGAAATCTTATCTCTCTGTTACCTTTATTAACCTTCCTTCTATCAAATAAATCCTAAGTCACTAACTCTTTGGTACAATTGCTTGATAGATGGAGTGGGCTTGACCAAGGGTGCATTTACGGCAGGACATGCGTGACTAACATTGCAGCACAGCAAGGTGGTCGTGACTGACGGTGCATTACAGTAGGATGGGCGTGACTGACCGTACACTACAGCAGGGTGAACGTGACTGGTGGTGCAATACAACAGGATGGGTGTGACTGACGGTGCATTATATCAGGGTGGGCGTGACTAACGGTGCATTATAGCAGAGTGGGCGTGACTAACAATACATTACAACAGGGTGGACGTGACTGATGCTACAGTACAGCAGGGTTGGTGTGACTAACAGTTGCAGTACAGCAGGGTGGGCGTGACTGACGGTGCATTACAGCACGGCGGTCGTGACTTACGAAGTACAGCAGGGTGGACGTGACTGACGGTGCAGTACAGCAGGGTGGGCGTGACTGACAGTGTAGCACAGCAGGATGGGCGTGACTGACAGTGCAGTATAACAGGGTGGGCGTGACTGACGGTGCAGTACAGTAGGGTGGGCGTGACCGACAGTGCAGTACAGCAAGATGGGCGTGACTGACAGTGCAGTATAGCAAGGTGGGCGTGACTGACAATGCAGTGCAGCAGGGTGGGCGTGACTGACAGTGCAGTACAGCTGGGTGGGCGTGACCGACAGTGCAGTACAGCAAGATGGGCGTGACTGACAGTGCAATATGACAAGGTGGGCGTGACTGACAGTGCACTGCAGCAGGGTGGGCGTGACTGACAGTACAGTACAGCAGGGTGGGCGTGACTAATGGTGCAGTACAGCAGGGTGGGCGTGACTAATGGTGCAGCACAGCAGGGTGGGCGTGACTGACAATGCAATACAGCAGGATGGGAGTGACTGACAGTGCAACATAGCAGGGTGGGCGTGACTGACAGTGCAGTGCAGCAGGGTGGGCGTGACCGACAGTACAGTACAGCAGGGTGGGCGTGACCGACAGTACAGTATAGCAGGGTGGGCGTGACTAACGGTGCAGTACAGCAGGGTGGGAGTGACTGACGCTGCGGTACAGCAAAGGAGTGACATGATGCTTTACAGTAGGGAAGATATGACTGACAGCGCGTTTCAGTAGGGTGGGCGTGACTGATGGTGCCATATAGTAGGTCGAGCGTGACTGACGCTGCAGCAATGCAGAACAGGAGCGACTGAAGGCCCAGTAGAGAAGGGTGGGTGTGACTGACGATGCATTACAAAAAGGTTGGCAAGACTGACGGAGCGGTTCAGTAGGATGGGCGTGACAAAGGATGCATTATAACAAGCTGAGCGTGACTGACGGTGCAGTACAGCAGGCTAGGAGTGCCTGACGGTGCAGTACAGTACGGTGGAAGTGACTGACGGTACAGTACAGGAGAGTTGGCGTGACTGACGGTACAGTACAGCAGGGCAAGCGTGACTGATGGAGGGGTGTGGGGTGGGTGGCATGTGATAGGTGATGGTGGCTGCTGCCATTGATCACTGGCCTGGGCGGCGGTGGTCCAGCCCAGCGTGGTGACGTCATCATGAGAGTTGTGAGGCCCTGTGACAGATCCATCCTTCTGATCCCGGTTGGTGAGGTGCAGCCATCCTCTCAAACCCAGATGGTAAGATATAGCCATCCTTCTGACTCCGGCTGGTGAGGTATAGCCATCCTCCTGACCCCGGCTGGTGAGGCATAGCCATCCTCCTAACTCCTACTGGTGAGGTATAGCCATCCTCCTGACCCCGGCTGGTGAGGCACAGCCATCCTCCTGACCCCGGCTGGCTAGGAGCAGCCATCTTCCTGATTATGGCTGGTGATGTGCACCCATCCACAGCCTGCCTTACCTTGACGTGCACCACCCCCATCCCCTCCTCACCCAGCCCCGTGACCTCAGACGCACGAACCACCAGCTATTAACGCTGACCTCCCTCACGCACATTCTGATTAACTTTCTACAGTGAATCAAAGGAAAAAAAAAATCCTAAAAGAAAATAAAGTTGGATGAAAATGATACCTAGAGGAATGGAGTTAAACAACTCGAGATCTGTAAATGACAAAGTATTGCTTGTGGACTGTTTAGAACTACATAGGAAAACGAACAAGTGAAAACCATACTAATATCCAAAAGGACAGACTTTCCTTCATGGAACATTAATAGAAACGAGGAGGAAGAAAGATTACCGACAGCTTTATGTACCCCAGAGATACCATGCCATCAAACAGAATGTGGGAAAACAAAGTAAATAACCGCCAAACCAACATTGGATGACAAATATATATCTGATGCCAACAGCTGTGGAAATGTGGTTCTGGAGAAGAAAGTTACGAACACAATGGAGAGTTAAGATCAGAAATGTTCACATACCAAGAAGAATAAGCACAAAGAAAATATTTATGCGAAAAAGAGAAGAGTACGGTTTCAAGATCACGTACACCAAAGAGTAACCGGTAAAACAGGAGAAGACAGGAAAGGACAGAACTTTGAAGAAACTTGGATCCCGGAAACATTCCCCAACTCCCAAAGTTTTTCTTTGAACAAGATCTTTTACCTAACCTAACCTAACCGAACGTAGATTTTTTTTTTTACCTAACCTAACCTAAACGAACGTAGCCTAGCTTAGGTAGGACTATAAATATGGAGGAGTGGAGGTAAGGGAATCTTCTGGTGATCCAGATATGGAAAGCAACAACAAAAAGGTTACGTGAACATTGGAGCTAACAACATCATCGTAGGTGCAAGGGAAAGGATACAGTAGATAAGCTTGATGGCCTATGGCAAGAACAGGACATTGTGGTAACGGCAACACCGAGGACCGTGATGGTGTACCGCACGAACATGACACAGTGGTGAGGTAACGTGTTAACACAAAATATAACGCTAGTCTGCGGCGTGATGATATTTTCCTGACGACATATTACTGAATGACCTGACACGTCCTTCGTACAGTCATACGAACTTTACGGTAATTGATTTCCTTGTCACAAATGCAAATGGTCAAGAGACATGTGAACTACACGTTATGTAAGTCCAACAGCTGAAGTATTAGTTTTTTCTGCGATGCTGATTTATCGTGTATGTAACATGATGTACACAAACACGCAACCCATGGATCACGCGTTACGTTACAAGTGATATATATTGCTGCAGCACCTACCTTTTCGGCAGATTCTCGCAGGATATGCAACAAGATGTCACCTCGACTACGCTGTACCATAACAGAAATCAGTCACCACATAGTTACAGCCCCTAGTTTTGGCAGGTATAAACATAAATAAAAAAATGTATTTGCGGTTAATAACCACTTGCAACAGACCTGAAAGCTAAACAAGATTACAAGCCAATGAGAAAGTTAGAGGCTCTTTTAAATGGTGAGCCCAGCTATTTCTAATGTCAGATAGAAAAGTACCTTTTAATCACTACGCACATTCCTAGACCGTCTAGGTAGAATTCTTAATATACAAATGAAGTAACCATGAACATAACAACTTCTTACTGAGTGAATATTTCTCCTTAGATAAAATATACCATCATCAACATCATGCACACATCTCAACATCAGAAACAGTACGAGAACCGTTCATCAGAACAAAAACAAACTACTGTAATAATTTTACACGTCTTCTAAACAATCGTTACAAAAAATCCAAAGCTATGACAAATCTATTTTTTTTCCTTTAAAATGTATCATTTGCAAGGCTTGCCCTCCAGCTGGTGTGTGGGTGTGAGACTATAGCACTGATAGTACAATCTCCGTCAAAGAACTTCTCAATCCGAAGGATTCCACATTTCTCTGCTATTGGACGTAGCGCAGACATGGTCTGGAGGAGGAAGTTGAGAGTAAATGTAAATAAAAGCAGTCATTAGGTTTAGAAAGGTAGAGGGAGAGGTTAAATGGGACGGAAGTGAGTCATATGGTGGGTGAGGGGGGTTAAGGTTCTGAGAGCACTGACGGAGTGTGGAATAAAATATCGTTATCTGGGTATGTTTGAAATGCTGGTTAAGCTGAAATGGTTTGGATGTATGGAGAGAATGAGTATTTATGTGTCAGGAATGAGGGAACAAAAAGACCAGGGAATCCAAATTGGAGATGGAAGGATGGAGTGAAAAGATTTTGAATAATCGGGGCCTGAACACCGAGGAGGGTGAAATGCATGCATGGGATAGAGTGGATTGGAAGGATGTGATATACATGGGTCGACGTGCTGTCAATGAAATGAACAAGGAAATGTGAAGAGGCCGGGGGAAACCATGAAAAGGACTGTGAAGCCTGTTTGTAGATAAGGAAATGTGGTTTTGGTGCCTTACACAAGACAGCTAGAAAATAGATGTGAGCGAATGCAGCCTTTCTTGGTCTGTTTTTGGCGCTACGTCGGAAACGCGTAAAACGGCGATCTCATATATATATATATATATATATATATATATATATATATATATATATATATATATATATATATATATATATA
>JAYMFT010211813.1:0-11496 GCA_038088735.1 Panulirus argus
ATAAAAAAGAAAATAAATAAATATATATATATATATATATATATATATATATATATATATATATATATATATACTGCCCTTGCTTAGTATTTTCATCCCATTCCAGTTCAGCAGTTGCCCTTTTTCTTCTGCATGCACCACCAGTGAGTTAAGAGGTTCTGTGCGCCCCTCTAACTCACTGGTTGTGCATGCAGACAAAAAAGGGCACCTGCCAAACTGGAGCGGGATGAAAATACTGAGCAAGGGCAGTTCAAGGAAAGTAAGAAAAACAATTGAGGCAGCTTACATAGTGACAAAAGAAAACACGAATCACCGGGAGGGCTTTGTGTGCTTTGCAAGAGCAGCCACAAGACAGATCACTGTGGCAGAGGTGGCAAGATCAAGCTTCACAGAGATGACAAGGTCAGTCACGGCAGGGGCGGCCAAGTCAAACGCCAAGTGTAACCATTCAGAAGGGCCAAGTCAAATGCCGGGCGCAACCATTCAGGAGGTCACACCAGGTACCCAGGGGGTTGAATGCCAATGATGACATGTATATAAGCTAGAGTCCCATTCTTCTGTACTCATTCTGTGATCAAAACTGTCGAAATATTAGAATCTGTATAGTATTTCCCACCCAATCTGTGTTTCTCTCACCCCACCACATCACCAAAGCGAGTATACCCCACACTACCAAAAACAAGTGCAATATGAAATGCACATGATGAGGCATTTGAGAATTTTGAATTTTTTTCAATCATTATTAATTAATTAATGTATTATTATTTGCCTGGTCCATTAAATCTGAAATCTGTTATATTGGGGTCCATTAAATCAAGGATTACTGTATACATGTAGGTGTTACCAGACTTTGATTGTTTGAGGATACACCATGGGTGAAAAGTCACCTTTGGCAAGGCTGTATCATTGGGAGTACAATCTCACCAAAGAACCTATCACTCCAAAGGAGTCTACATTCCCGGCTAAGGGAAGTTGGGCAGCTTTGTGCTGCAGGGACTTGTAGAAAAGTCCTGGGTAACACCAGGACTCTCATAGAAATTGATCTTGGGGTAATTATAAATAAGAAAAGTATGGAAATCGTCTAGTATATCTTTTGATAAGACAGAGGAACTTTGTTACCTGAATGTCTGGTAACTTGTATTGTCAATAACAATTAATTTGTGTAAGTCATCTGGTTGAAAATGTGCTGGAAAATAGTTATTGATTTAACAAGCTTTAAGCTCTGTCTATTTCTGATTATTTTCTTTTTCTGTTTTACAGGACTTTGAGAGAAGTAATCATCAGGAGAGCAACAATATTGCACCAATTCCAGTCCTAGGATCACAAAATTACAATAGAAACTTCAACCCTTCATATCATCACATGTATCAAGATGGAAACTTTTATCGGAACAGGAACTTTTATCCACATGGACATGGTCGTGGGAGGGGCAGTCGGGGTTGGGGTCGTGGACGTGGAAGAGGAGGGCGTGGGAAAGGAAATTACATGGACAGATCTTCTCAACCAACCCTTAATAAGCCTCCAACCACTGAACTGGTGTTACCACAAGATAATTATATTGACAAAGCCCCTCCAGAACCAGTTAAAACCAAAGAAAAAATGAGTGCTAGATGGAGACGTATTCAAGGGTCAGACAGTGAGAGTGACAGTGAGGATAGTGAATCTGACAGCAGTGACAGTAGCAGTGACAGTACTGATAGCAGCAGTGGCAGTAGTAGCGTTAGTTCTAGTGGTTCTGATTCTGAAAGTGAGAATAGCTCAGTAGAAAAACAAAAAGTTACTAAAGATATTAAACGGGATGTAGCACCTAGTGAAAAGAAGGCAGGCCCTCCACTTGCAAGTAGCTCTCGGCAGAGACAGCAGTCAGGAAAAGGTTTGGTATCAAAATCCCCACCTGCTCAGGTTGCTGCCCCTCATAATCCACCATCTCCACACAAAGTGCCGGCTCCAGTCAGAAGAGGATCAGTCAGCCCATCTTCAAAGAAATATGCTAATACTCAAGTATCACCACGTCAGCCACCAAGAAGGGGATCTGCAAGCCCACCAAGTAACAGGTCATGGGCATCTCCTACTTCCAAAGCTCGCACTCCAGTCCACCATCAAGGATCCAGGAGCCCTCCTCCTAGAACAAGCTTGAGGAGTCCAATCCCTCAAGTTGGTTCAAGGGGCTTATCTACTCGTTCAAGATCCAGAAGCCCACCTTCAAGAAGAAGATCCAGAAGCCCACTTCCATGGCCCAAATCAAGGAGTCCTCAGCAGAGTTCAAAAAGTCCTGTTCCTAGGTTACGTTCTCGGAGTCCCTTCCCAAGAAGAGGTTCTAGGAGTCCAGTCCCGAGAAGAGGTTCAAGAAGCCCTCTCCCAAGAAGAAACTCAAGGAGTCCACTCGCAAGAAGGAGTTCCAGGAGTCCATTACCAAGAAGTTCTAGGAGCCCACTCCATAGAAGAAGTTCAAGGAGTCCACTTCCTAGAAGAAGCTCAAGGAGTCCGCATCTAAGAAGAAGCTCAAGGAGTCCTCTCCCTAGAAGAAATTCAAGGGGTTCACTCCCTAGAAGAAGTTCAAGGAGTCCTCCCCCAAGAAGAAATTCCAGGAGCCCAATACCTCGAAGAAGTTCAGGGGGTTCTTGCTCAAGATTATCTTTGAGAGGCTCTTCTACACACCGACTCTCCAGAAGTCCTGTTAGAGGAAGATTGTCAAGTCCACTTAGGGGAAGAGGAAAAAGCCCTCAGCAAAGAGTAAGAAGTAAAAGTCCTTGTTTAAGAGGTAGGTCAAGAAGTCCTCTTCCTCAGAGAAGCCCATTGCCAAGGAGAAGCTCACGAAGCCCACTCCCTTATAGAGGATCAAGAAGTCCAGTGCCTCGTCGTATCACTAGGAGTCCTCTTCCTCGTAGAGAGTCGAGAAGTCCTGCACTTTTGAGAGTCACAAGGAGTCCACCACCTCGTAGAGGATCAAGAAGCCCTCCAACTCACAGAACTTCTAGGAGTCCACCACCTAGAAGACTTTCAAGAAGTCCTTTGCCACAGAAACATTCAAGAACTCCACTGCCACGGAGGCTTTCAAGAAGTCCTTTACCTCACAAACTTTCAAGGAGCCCTCCACCTCGGAAACATTCCAGGAGCCCTCCACCACGGAAGCTATCAAGAAGCCCTCCACCACGACATATTTCTAAAAGTCCACTTCGACATAGACGCTCAAGGAGTTTGACTCCTCATCGACATTCACACAGTCCACCTCATCGTAGACTTTCAAGAAGCCCTCCTCTTAGACAGTTTTCTAGAAGTCCTCAGCAGCTAAGACGACTTTCAAGAAGTCCTCCACCACGACGAATTTCAAGAAGTCCTACATCTCGTCGACTTTCAAGAAATTCTCCCTTGAGACGATTTTCAAGAAGTCCACCTTTACATCGACTTTCAAGAAGTCCTCCACCACGGCAGCTTTCAAGAAGTCCACCACCTCGGAGAATTTCAAGGAGTCCACCTGGATGCATTAATTCAAGGAGCCCAATCCCTCGACATCATTCAAAGAGCCCTCTCCCTCTAGGAAGATCAAGAAATTTGACCCCTCGCCGTGTTCTCAGAAGCCCATCCCCTCGACGAAATCATAGAAATTCTCCTTCCTCTCACAGATCTCATAGTCCTGGACACAGAATACAGAGATGCTCAAGAAGTCCTGCACCTGAAAGAAGGTTAACTCCACCATTTAACAGTTCTCATAGTCCAGGACCTAGAAGGGGACCAGGCTTATCCTTGAGGTCCCATAGTCCTACTCTTGGTAGATCACCTAGTCCTGCTATGAGAAGAGATTGGGAACACAGAGGAAAAAGATCAAGAAGCCCAATTTCCTTCAGAAGGTCAGGTAGTCCATATGGCAGGAATTCCAGAAGCTTATCTCCTCACAATAGAATAGGGACCATGATCTCAGCAAAGATTGGTAGATCCCCAGTGGATAATGGATCTCCAAGAAGTTCATTCCACAGGCAGGGTTATGCTAGACAAACTGATAACACAATGCATGGTGATAGATTTTCTCCACAAGGAAATTCAGGGTTAGTTGCTGGAAGACCCCATGACTTTCCTTCAGATTATGATCACTTTTCTTTGGAGAGAGCACCCCAGATGCCAATAAATGGTCATCAAAGTCATCAACATTTCATTGGATTCAATGAGCCTGGCCCGGTTCAGAGTGAACCCGCATGGTTGCACCCAGGAAGGAGGGAAGGAAGAGAGCAGTTTTCACCACAGAGGTTATTGCCAGAGAGCTCATGGCAAGGTCAGTATCAACAGAGAGATCGTCCAGGACCTGTTTTTTCACACCCTGAACATCATTTTCCACCAGGCAGAGAGCAGCAGTATAATGCTCCAGGTCACAGTCGCCAGGGACCAGGAATGTTATCTCATGGTCGAGGACAAGGTTTACATGGACCAAGACATGGATCACCAAGGCCTCACACATTGAGACAAAGTTCACCACAGGCTCGGCGAGGTAGGTCACCTCCCAGACATGAACCTCCTGGTCGATTTAACCGTGACTTACCTCCGCAAGGACTAAATGAAAGAAGACGACAGTTATCACCAAATAGACAGTTGGCTCGGACTAGGGAGAGATCTCGGTCTAACTCACCTTTCTCTGGTAGACCACAAACATTTTCACAAGGGGGAAGAGGTGGACCCTTGTCACCACGAGGGCGAATTCCTACTGTGTCACAGGGCAGAAGAGGCCCAAGGACTCCTCCCATGCCTCCCAACAGGAAAGTTTCACCCCGACCAGGACCCAGAGATGCCATAAAATCACCAAGAGGAACACACACCTCATATCAGGAGAATAAAACACCATTACAAACACGGAGGCAAAGTCCACCTCATGTTCCTGCTCATGAAAGGCCACCTCCTTCTCGAGTTAGTTCCAACCAGCCTCCTCAAAGACGCCAGGCATTGGGGAGCAGCCCATCTCCAACTGGTCTTCGAACTCAAGATAGTATACCTCATAAACAGCGATTGCAGTTGACAAGAAATCATTCTCCTTCCTACCAGGGAGATAGAAGACGAGATGAAAAACAAGCTGAAGATGTTAGAGACAGAATTAGAGATGAATCAAGTGGGCAAGCTCAGCATGATAAAAAGGATAGAAGATTAGATTCTCCAAGGAGATCGGAAAACAGGCAGAAATCTCCTTTCCGACATAGGTCACCAGGTCGATCCCACAATACAAGAGGAGGCAGTGTATCTAGTAGGGGACGAGGGAATAGAGGGGGAAGGCTTCAGAGTCCTAATCGTAATAGAAGGCAGTTAGGCCCTAGACCAGAAACTTCATCTAGTCAGCATCGGTCAAGAAGCCCAGGAGTTCATGAGAAGATTGTTCATCTCTCCAACTTTGAAAAGAGAAGTGCTAAGGGTAGCTCTCGTTTTGAAAAAGGAGATTCAAAATCTCATGAACAGTCACCAGAAAGGCAAGGGCGTAATGGTAGCCCATGGTTAGAACCTGTTACTCCAGAGAAGCAGGGGCATGGTGTATATGATCGTTCATTGTCTCCTGCAGGTAGTGTTAATGAAAGCCAGAGAAAGCCGTTAAAACAAGAACCAAAGACACCAGAAGAAGTTACTGCAAACAAAGCAAAAATACGAGTGGAGAAGAAAGTCAAAGAAGAAGGACTTCGAGGAGAGGTAACACAACCATCAGTTAAAGTGGAAAAATTAACTCAAGAACAAGATAAACTAGAAGCACGTCGTAAGAAATTTGGATCTAGCACTACTTCATCATCTCAGGAATCACGTAAAATTGTTTTGAAGGGAGCTGTATCGTCAAAAGAGGTGCAAGAGGAAAAGAAGAAAAATGAAAAGCTGAAGGAAGAACTCGATGACAAGAAAAAGAAAAAGAAGAAGAAGAGGTCAAGAGATGAAGATGATGATGATAATGCATCAGAAAAAAGCAAGTCAAGTAAGAAAAAGAAAAAGAAGAAGAAAAAGGACAGCAAAAAGAAAAAGAAGAAGCATAAAAAGGATGAAAGTGATAGTGAAGAGGAAGAAAAAGAGTCGCATGGAGCTAAAAGCACCAAGGATGGTAAGAGTTTTGCTTGAACTGTTATTATCTGAGTTAATGAATAGATGAAGAGTGTTTACCATAACTTATGTGCAGAATGCTAGAAGTTCAATGTGAATTCCATCTATAGAAATTGATTTCATGAGACAGAGATGGGTCAGTTGGTATTCACTTTTGTGTATTTTCATGATTGAGCACTATATTTAGTAGTTAAAAATCATAAATGTTTTACCATTACTTGGTGTGCTATGAAAGCCAACAACCACTACCATGTGATTTCAGAAATGATTCAACCTATAATTTTTTTTATTGTTCTTTTATTGCTTATTGTAGATTATATTTAGTTAGACTTTACAATGCAGAGTAAAATTTCTCACATATAAAAAGAGCCCGATGAACATCTGAGAAAGCACTTTCTCAGTCTGGTGTTAAAACACCATTTTACCCTTGGAAATCAGATGTCTCCTTGAGGATTCACCTCCTTTGGCCATAATAGAATATATAAGGTTGGTAGATGCTAATATGCAAGACTAAGTACTGTACAGCAACTCATCCAAATTTCCGACACTGATTCAGAGATGAGTTAGGGCCTAGCACCTATCCAAATTTCTGACACTGATTCAGAAGTGAGTTGGGGCCTAGCATCCTGTTACACGTCCATTTTCACTTGCTTATTGGTACTCCTCATACCCTTTTGATGGTTGCTTGTCTTCACTGTAATGTCTGGCCCTAGGATGTCAGACTGATATCATTGTTCTTTTATTTTGTGGTTTTTCCACGCAAGATCAAAAGTGCTTTGTTGTTCGGGGAATTAGTGCATGTAGAAGCAACATATGCCACCATCAGCTACCACAGTGTAATGGCTGCTGTAGATTTTGTTGTGATGGTCAGTGTAAACATTAATTTTTCATTTTTCATTTTATAATAGCTCTAGATCTCTGATTGTATGCAAACAAATATAACAATGAAAGGTCAGCTGATATGAAAATGTCCATGATATTCTGCTGATAGATGTGCATATCATAAGCCTAGGTTGGAAGGATGCATCTTGATATGTGCTGCTGATTCATTCCCTAGATGGTTAGTTTTTTAGTTTACTCCCTCTGTTCATCACCACATGCTTTTGCTTGGGTAGGACAATACGGGGACTGAACAATTTTGATTAATTTTACAAAGATAATTGTACTGATTTTATTGTTAGCACAATTGTGTTACTGGAAACTATATATAGATTATTATATAACATATCAGGTACATGAAAAGAATTTTTGTTTGTGCAATAATTTTAGATTAATGAAGGTATTTATTTATTTATCTTCTTGGTTTTCAAGTTGTAATGAATTACATAATTGACAGGACTTTAGTATAGTGAAATATATTTTTTCAGGTGTATAGTTACAATGTCAAATGCTCACATTCCAAGCAGATAGCTTACTGAGGACATTCAGGATAAGTTCTAAATTTAGGAATGAAATTCTCAAAGGAAATATCTTAAATTGGTTTCTTTTACATAATTAAGAAATATGGGATTCAGAGTCCACACTGTAACTAGAACATTATAATGTTTATTGTGCTGCAAAGAAAAAAATTCAACTTTAATTAATAGAAAAAAAAAAGTGCTTGTGCACATTAAATTGTGGTGTTGATAATATTTTATATGTAATACAATGGCATCTAGCATAGCACATTCGGCTTTTATACACATTTTTGGAGTCATAAGTTTGCTAACAAAGTGGATAAAAAAGTTATTTCTGTATGGTATTGTTTTTAAGGTCATTTGAGTGAACTCATGCTAATTCTTTCTTTTGTGATTACTTCAGGCAAAAAAGAAAGTATTGATTCATCAGACCTGAGGCACATGTTAAAGCGGAAAGTGGATCCACCAGGAGGAGGAAGGAGTGAAAGCAAGATGAATATAGATGAAAGAGAAAAACGAAGGAGAAAGGAAAAAGAAGATCCATCTAAGGCTGTTGTGAGTGGCAAGAGCAGACAGGCAGATAACAGAAGAAAGAAGCAGCATGGTATGATTTAACTCTGTAACAAGTAGTGTATTTGACAATAATGTAAAATAATTTAGAAGAAATCATTGTTGTATATCATTAAGATGTATTTTATGACTAATTTAGAAGGACCTAGACTGTTCTTTGTTATTTGAGCAGCTGATGTCAGATACTGGAAACTCAACTGTTCTAGTAAATACATGGGGTGAGTGCTATGCAGTAGTGCTCTCTTTCTTTCTTGGTGCCAGGACCTAATAGGTTCCAAGATATATTCAATAAAAGGATAAAGATGACAGTGGCAAAATATTTGGTGATGTTATTGAGATTAAACATTGTTCACTCCACATTGATGTTACAGCATATACAATATATATCATAAATAACATAATTACACAAGAAAGGATATAAGATAGTACCAAAACAGTGTAAATTATTGAGGCTGACATCATATATAATTGAAGTCCTTGAAGTTCATGAAAGAGTGATAAATAATCATAATGAAACTTATGACACTTACATGAAAACCATCATGGATTTGTTCCCTAATAGAAATACACAAACTCAAATCTTAATCGTATGGAAAGAAAATGGACAGCTTTTTAGGCATTAATAAAGCATTTGATAAAGTGAACTTCTGTATAGGGTTTTATTAGAGAAAGCAATAAAACTCAATATAAGAGGGATCTAGGAAAAAGGAATAATGGGATTTTTAACTTGCAAAAAATAAAAAAATAGACCCACATCTGAAAAAGAAGGCCCTCTGTCACTATTACCACAACGAATGGTATTAGCTTCAGGACTGTTTTGATATAGCTTTCAAACACTGACAAGGAGTATAGTAAAATGTTTTGCAGATGACACAAGAATTAAGTAAAATGAAGGGAGCAGATGATGACAGAAAAAATTTGAAAAAAAGATGCAGCTGTAATCTACATTAGGCAGGAAAGAACCCATTGGAATTTACTGAGAAGTTTGAGCATCGTCTACTCCCTACAAAGACCCAACTGGGAAAGACCCAGAAAGTTAAGAAAATATCAAAGATCAAGTTGTCATAAATGACAAATTTGAATTCAAGGAGCACATTGATATGACAGTGTTATCACATTAAGCAATGAGTAGTATGATACTGGGACTTTCATAATTAGAGACAAAGTTAATGACAAAAATATTGAACCCCTTTATGGGCAAAGACCCTGAATTTTCACTATTGATTTAAAACAACATGAATTGAGTATCCCTTGCAAGTTATATGCCATCTAAGAGATACAGAAACATAATTGAATATTGCTGCATCAAAGGGCAAACAGTAAAACAAAAAGGAAATATAAACAGGTTAGAGAGAATTCAGAAACTCTTCACAAGCAAGATTAATGGTTTGGAAGATATGAACTACCATAGGAAGTTGGAAAAAAATAAAAAGAACTTGGACTTTGCAATCTAGTAAGGAAGAGATAAAGGAGGTAAAGACACATGATAATCTATATGTGGCAGTAAATTACGAGCACCAAGAAAAATATATTAGATCTGAAAGCACCTCTGCAATGATGATATTGTTTTATTAAATCTGCAGTAATAGTTGGGAACATATCAAAAATATATGAGAGTCTGAAAGAATAATTAGAAAGATTATCTAGTGAAATACTAGGAAAAATAAGAAACATACTTAGAACAATTGTGAAGAATTATTATACAAAAATGGGTATGTTTGAAGGTATAGTAGTCCATACATTGTTATACAGATGCAAGGCATGGGATATAGATAAGACTGTGTGGAGGAGGAGGGAGAATGTGTTGGAAATGAAATGTTTGAGGACAATATGTGGTGTCAGGTGGTTTGATCGAGTAAGTAATGAAAGTGTAAAGGAGAAGTGTGGTAATGAAAAAAGGGGCTGAGAGAGCTGAAGAGGGTGTACTGAAAAGGTTTAGACATAGGGAAAGAATGAGAGAGGAAAGGTTGACAAAGAGGATATATGTGTCAGAAGTGGAATGAACAAGGAAAATGGAGTGAAAAAGATAATGAGCAATCAGGGCCAGAACATGCAATAGGATGAAAGGTGTGCATGTTATAGAGTGGATGGAAATGATGTGGTATACAGGGGTCAATGTGTGGTCCAAGAACTGAATCAGGGCTTTTAAAGCATCCAGGATAAACCATGGAAAAGTCTGTGGGACCTGGTTGTGTATAGGGAACTGTGGTTTCACTGCATGACAAATGACTGAAAGAGAATAGATTTGAGCAGATGTGGCCTTTCTTCCTTTGTTCCTTGTGTTACAGTAACTTCCTTTTCGTAGTTCTTAATGGCTGTCAAACGGTCTGTTTACATCCTGATGTCAGTGTCTGGTGAACCTTAGACTGAGTTACAATTTGTAATGTTGTGGCAGTGTAATGAAACAATAATTATCATTATGCACTAATCGTGTCTTTTTGCCAAAATCTTGTCATAGGCACTTATAGGCAAGTACTCAGGATTAATGGTTTTATTATGAATGTGGCAGGAGAGAGAATCAGTATTACTGTGTTCATGAAGCAAGAGGTGCCGTGAACGGTATGCTATAGCCCAGTCATTTGGGAAAATTGCATTATACATAGACTGGATTACAAAGGAATTCAAATGGTAACAGAACATTAGGTTCAAACAATGCTGTTTGTGATAGTGGAAGACAACAGAAACTCATGGATATGTGAATGGTAGAAGTAGATAGATTTTTTTTTCTCTCAGATATAATGCTAAGTTTTAATCTACTTTTATAAGATGTACAAATGGGCAGAAGAGGACATGACAGAGTTGAGAGAAGATACACTTAAGATAATTTGTTGTGGAATGATTAATGATATACTGTATCAGTGACATGTAGTGAAGGCCCAGCAGAGAAGATGGAATGTGAAGCAAATTGCAGAAATCTAGGAGTCATTACGAGAAGCTAGAATTTGTTGACCCTGTTGCTAAGATTGTTGTGGAGAGCAGGGATGTTTCAGATGCTTTTTGTAATTTTTCATACATGTTCTCCATTTCTTGCTTTGGCAAGGTAGAACTAGGAATGGACAAAGAAATGGCCTCATTCACTCGCGTCCACTTTCAAGATATCATTTATAATACACCGAAAACAGAGTTACCCATCCTTAACCAGGCCCCACAGACCTCTCTGTGTTCCCCTTTTCACTTCACATGCTCTTCTTTAGCCCACTGACAGCATGCCATTCCTTGTATAATACATTACTTCAGTTTGCTTTATCCCTTGAAGTCTCATCCTGCATATTCAGGCCATAACCTTCAAAGCATCTTTCACTCCATCTTCTTACCCCCTCCTTTGTTTTTTCCTTTTCCTAGTTCCCTCCACTTTTGAAACATATATCCTCTTACGTAACTTCTTTTCTGACTTTCCTTGGGTAAATTACTGTCTATTATGTGGTGATGCTTCTGTCTCTGCCAAACGCATAACAGAGGTTATTCTGGCGGGAAT
>JAYMFT010211824.1:0-11496 GCA_038088735.1 Panulirus argus
ATGGGGGTGAGCAAGTGTGAATATGTACATGTGTATATGCATGTGTATGTGTATGTATGTATATATGTATATGTTGGAATGTATATATATGTAATATGCATATATGTGCATGTATGTATATATGTGTGTATGTGGGGGATGGGTCTTTCTTCATCTGTTTCCTGGCGCTACGTTGCTGATGTGGGAAACAGCGATCAAGTATAATAAATAAAATAAAACATATATATTGTATGGATTTGAGGCATGGGCTATAAATGAGGATGCGAGAAAAAGAAAATGAAATGTATGAGGACAATATGTGGTGTGAGGTGGTTTGGTCGAGTAAGTGATGAAAGGGTAATACAAATAGTGTGGTTGAGAGAGCTGAAGAGGGTGTGCTGAAATGGTTTGGACATATGTAGAGAATGAGGGAGGAGTGGTTGACAAAGAGGATATATGTGTCAAAGGTGGTGGGGACAATTAGAATAGGGATATAAAATTGGATATGGATGCATGAAGTGACTTTGGTGTCCCACTTCTCCCTGTTCCCTCCAGTTCTGACACATATATCTTCTCTGTCAACCCTTCCTCATTCATTCTCTCCATATGTCCAAACCATTTCAGCACACCCTCTTCTCTCTCAGCCACACTCATTTTATTACCACACATCTCTCTTACCCTTACATTACTTACTCGATTGACCCATCTCACACCACATACTGTCCTCAAACATTTCCTTTCCAACACATCCACACTTCTCTGCACAACCTTGTCTATAGCCCATGCTTTGCAGCCATGTATCATTGTTAGGGACTACTATACCTTTTAACACCCATTTTTGCCCTTCCAGGTACTGACCTCTCTTTCCACATATTCTTTAGCACTCCCAGAACCTTCACCCCCTCACCCACTTTCCATGGTTCCATTCACTGTCATGTCCACATTCAAGCATCTAAAGACTTTAATTCCTCCAATTTTTTCATTCAAAATACCATTCGCAATTAACCTATTCCTTAGCCCTGCCAAACCTAATAACCTTGTGTTTATTCACATTTACTCTCAACTTCCTCCTTTCACACACTCTTCCAAACTTAGTCACCAACTTCCGCAATTTCTCACTTGAATCTGCTGCCAGTGCCATACTGTCAGTAAACAAGTGACTCAATTCCCAGGCCCTCTCAATTCCCTAAAGACTGCATGCTCACCCCTCTCTCCAAGACTCTTGTATTTACCTCCCTTGCCAACCCATCCAAAAATACATAAAATTACAATGGAGACATTACACACCTGCAGACCAACCTTCACTTGGAACCATTCATTCTCCTTTCTTCTAACTTGTACATGACTTACATACTTGATGAAAACTTTTCACTGCTTCTAGCAGCTTACATCCCTCACTGAATATTCCTAACACCTTCCACAAGGCATATTTATCAACCTCATCACATGCTTTCTCCAGATCCATATATGCCACATACAAATCCATTTGTTTCTCTAAGTAGTGCTGACATATGTTCTCTAAAACAAACACCTGATTCACACGACCACAACCCCTTTTGAAATCACACTGTTCCTCCCCAATCTGATGCTCTGTACATGTCGTCACCCTCCCACACAATCTACCAGGTACACTTAACAAACTTATATATCTGTAGTTTGAAAGTCTACCTTTATCTTTGTTGCCTTTATATAATGGCACTATACATACATATATCCCTGGGGATAGGGGAGAAAGCATACTTCCCACATATTTCCTGCATGTCATAAAAGGCGAATAAAAGGGGAGGGAGAGGGGGGCTGGAAATTCTCCCCTCCTGTTTTACTTTTCCAAAAGAAAGAACAGAGAAAGGGGCCAAGTGAGGATTTTCCCTCTAAGGCTCAGTCCTCTGTTCTTGACACTACCTCGCTAACGCAGGAAATGGCGGATATGTATGGAAAAATATAATGATACATTAAGTGATGTTTAAATGATATACAGAAAGGAAATAGTGAGTGTGTGGGTGGCCATTAATGACAAATTAAGTTTAGGTAAGGATTCACAATGTGACAGTAGGCAAGGATTCATAATGTGACAGCTCATGCAAAGTGTTTATATATATATTTTTCCTAACCCACCTTTTTTTTTCGAGTGGAAGGAAATTTTTTTTTTTCATATAAATTCTCTACTGCCCACATTAGCGAGGTAGTGTTAAGAAGAGAGGACAGAGCTTTTGAGGGAAAATCCTCACTTGGCCCCCTTCTCTGTTCCTTCTCTTGCATAGTAAAAACAGGAGGGGAGGATTTCCAGCCCTCTGCTCCTTCCCATTTTAGTCACCTTCTACAACACACGTGGAATATGTGGGAAGTATTCTTTCTCCCAAATTTCCAGTTTGTTTAATTTCTAATACACATTTTTGCATAAACAATCAATTACTTTCAAATAGGGTTTACAAAATATTTCTATTCTTACATGCACCAGAGAAAAAAAGAGGTTATACTAATCGTGCTACAGAAGACTCTGAAAAAATCATGATAGATGATTTAGTTAGATAGAGGAATGTTTCATAATAAAAAAATGACAAATTTTTGCATATGTCATAATTTCTGGTTGCTAAGAAAGAAAAAGAAAAAAAAACTGAGCAAAAAAGAGCAAAAAGTTGAATTTTTTCACCACTGCAATACTCTGTTCAGGAACTTTGAATGTAGCAAGCAGGATAAACTTCATAAATATCCTACTCTATACTGTACCCAGTTGTCTACTACCTGGTTGTCATTGATCCTATTCTTCTGTGACCTTCTTGCACCATAACTATCTCCAGTATCCCAGAACTTCACTGCACACATATTCATAGATCCTAGTAGGTGGGCTTGATCTGAGCTGAGTTAGCCCTAGCACTCCCTCCTGGTCATGCATATAAAAAAAATTCCATGCATTTTTATATCTGTGGGTACACAGCCTCTCAGGCTTTCGTGTTTTCACTTGAATTTACTACAGTACACATTTCTCTCTTAAGAAAATAGCTACAAATTCTTTTGCCATCGCTGCTGTTTTATGTATTTCTTTCAAATTTTATGCATGTAAGATACAGGACAGGAATGGGAACCACAACCCCAAAATTCAATCTGGAAGTTGTTTAAGTTGACATTTTCTGTGTGTACCATCTTATTTATTTGTTCCCTAATTTTAAGTTTAAGCTAGAAAAGTTTTTATAGTCTTTGCAGTAATAATGGATGAAGAGGAAGAGTATATGGACATACAAAGTTCAAGCAAGAGAATCTGTTATCATGATAAGTATGTACACAGTTTGTTTAATGTTAAATGTGGGTATTCAAAGACAGATAGCATGAATCTAAGGGGTAAGGGATCTTTTGCATTTCTTATTTGATGGACAACTGTGAGATATAATGGCTAAAATAATCATTATAAAATACAGAATTTCATTAAGTTTAGGGCAATATCTTTTACACTTGTCATGTGTGATTTTCATGTGATGAGTTAATCATCTTGCAATGAAATGCTTATTTTAGAATTCTGGCTCCTTAGGTTTGAATGCAGGGTGAAACAGGGAATTAGTTTTAATATACCAACCTTCCTCACCAAATTTATCATAGAGTATTTCTACAGTAGTTAATTCATCAAAAACACAGTGCATGTTTATCACTGGAACATGCATGTAATGTATAGCTATGTCCTGAAACTCAAAGTAAAAAGTTGTTGACAGTAGCAGTTATTATTCTATTAGGATATGGTTGGCGATGTGTCAACAGATTGATATGGTTGGTGTTGAGTCAACAGACTAAATATTATCATTTTTTATCAGTAGTTATTTGATATATTGTAACAGTGTGATCATTTGCTGATGGTTTCAGAAACATTGTAACCCTCATTCCTTGAAACGAAACTGTCAAATGTATAGTGTACCGCATGGAGCTGTAAATCATAATGTTGAGGCGGCTTATAATCACTAATTTCAGACTACTGATTTCTGAGATCCTGCCTTTTTCATTCCTTTGTGCTGCAAGTGCTATGTATATGTGATGTCATGATGATGAATTTCTCTTTTCATTAAAATGAGAAATGCAGCAATTAAAACTGACTTCTGCTTTCTTGACAAAGTATTTGAAAATAAAGTTTTTAAGGTAGAGAAGAATTGTTACAATAATTTTTGTTAGCATTGCTGAATTGCATCTTATCATTGTGGAATCATGTGATCTAGCCCAGAAAATTACCAAAACATAAAGCAATTCAAGCTGAGTCTTTGGAGAGACTGGACCCATTGAATAACTTACCCCAAGCTAAAGTTCAAAGTAACTTTAAGTTAAATTTTAGAGAGACTGAATGCACAAAACGTTTTATCCTAGGATTTGTTTCCTAGTCAGCTCTAGTTAGAGCTATGGAGAGAGTGGATGCATAGAAAGTGTTACCTCAAGATCTGGTTCTTCGTCTCTTTGAGTCAAAGTCTTTGAAAGAGTAGTGTTACTGAAACATTCCCTCAAGCTCCGAGTGACATCACTAGAGGAACTCAGGATTGCAGTGATGAATATGACAAATCCATCAAAGTTGGATTCTTGTTGCAGCAGGTTCTCTAAACATTTCTGTACTTGGCTAAAGTGGCTTGGATGGCATATTCATCAAACAACAAGACAAAAAGTCTTTTTAAGCAACCAAGGGTAGAAGTCAATATGCACAGCACATACATGGCGTATCCCTGCCACAACACTTGGTGCCGCTTGGTGATGCAGTGACGAACAAGCCAGTCATACTTACTGAGCAAGCCAATAAGCACCAGGTTACACTACGATGTCATTTTTAAAGCCAATCAGTGGCCACACTGAGCACCAGCAGCACACTGCAGGGCCAGTCCATTTTTTGATGCATAGACCTAAGAAGATGCTTATTTTTTAGCTATTTTTGTGTTAGAATGGAATATATTAGACAACAGTGAGATCACCAAAGCATGACAGTATTTGTGAAGGGGGTAGGCATGCTAGAAAGAGAAGCTGCAAAACATCTTAAAGGAAAAGGACTACTGCAAAGTCACAACACAATATTGGTGCCAGCTGTGTGAGGGAGTTTACCAAGAAAAGTGTACCTAAAAGGAAGATAGGCCCCTACTTGTACATATAGGTATCTGGATAAAGTGGGTAGTGAGCATATTAAAGGCATCTATGGTGAATTCTGGACCACAGGCCAGAGAGATGAAATGCCTGCACCTCAGGGGTCAAGAGTTTTGAAAGTCTTGTACCATGTCATACTCAGGGGTTTATGGTAACACCATCTACAGTGTTTGTGGTAATTCTCTTTTTGGCTTCCATAGTGTAACTGAAATACATGTGTGGACTGACTTAGTCAAGCTATGTGTCACAGGGATGGTGGAGAGGGATAAGCAGGGTACAAACACTTAAGAGAGGAATATCAGTGCCGAGAGGCAATGGTTGCTGAGAGAGCATATTAATTTAAAAGTATTCCAGCAGTATCCAGTTACAGTACCTGGGCAAAAAAGTCCCAATAGAAAATACTTAGCAATCATCCTCAAAGCTAATACCCAATATATTTTGTAGTGCAAGTGGATCAGGGAAAACCACAGTGATCATAAGCCATCCTCCAGTAATTACTATCTTAAGGTGTTTAGAAGTATGTTCAACCTTGGATTATCTCTACTAGTGGTTGTCACATGAAACTTTTGCAATAAGACTAAGTATGAAATATGCTAACTGGATCCTGAGAAGGAAAGTGTACATATCAACCACCTCAAGACATAGAAAGAACTGCATGAGACCCATGCCAAGGTGGCACATTCGACACTTAGGAAGTAAAAGGGCGATGACAACGAAACACTAGCTGCTATCGCCATCAACCTGCAGCAGGCACCATCCACTCTCAAGATCTTCTCTGGTGTCCAGTACTACAAGAGGAAGGTGTGGTGCTACAACCTGGGTATCCACA
The DNA here is from genome assembly GCA_038088735.1 of Panulirus argus. Lineage (NCBI taxonomy): Eukaryota > Metazoa > Arthropoda > Malacostraca > Decapoda > Palinuridae > Panulirus > Panulirus argus. Next base: position 5,906 of record JAYMFT010211824.1, read on the forward strand.
ACATCAACACAGGGAGAGCCTCAATGTACCTGTGGTATGACACACCTCTCCCTGTGGTATGAAACAATGTTTAAGAGAGGATCCAGTAAGTCAGCCAACTTTCTGATCAACTATGACAAAACAAAGGTGCCCTCAGAGGTGGAAAAGCTGTTTGTTTTCAGTCATAACAGCTCAGGCCTAAATAAGAACCTAATCCTGGTCCTCATCCTTCTCAGGTACATTCATGCCAGATGCTTCACCATCATCAACCACATCTTCATGATGTAAGGCCACTCTGGTCATAATGTGAAACACTTTCATCTCCTGGAAGTCTACACTCATGACCTGTAAGCTAACCACATCCAGAAAAGCAAAACATCACACCTTTTTACAGCAGTGAAGACAGAAAGGGACCAATTTAGTGGTGTGGGGGTCGTATTGAACCACATTGCCAAGACCAGTGAGACTGGATTATGCTTCAGTGATGCTGTAGTCCTGGTATACTCCACTGACTACAAACAGGAGTATGGTATTAAGATGGACTATGAGTGGACTATGAGTTACCTACCCATAACAAGTGACTCTGCAGAAGTGATGATCACACAACTACGATGCCATCATCTTTAACCTGTCAGCAGTGCCTCTCCCTATTAAGTAAGACAAGCCTGTCATACTGGCACTGGAGAAGAATGCTGACAGGGGAACTACAGCAGTACATCCAAGAAGTATAATGGCTATACTTCAAGGACATCCTTCAGGGACAAGAAGACACAAAAGCAACCATCAAGAATGTGGACCCCAATGAAGACTTGTTAGACTACTACTAGACCAGCTTCCCCCCAATAGCAGCATCAATATATGTATCAGTAAAGTGTCATACTTTCCATTTTTGTACATATGTTAATCCTAAATGTTCATTTATTAAAGGTTGTGGAGTGTTGGGGTATAATTCTCCTTACTTAGTACCAGTGATATGGTCCATAATTTTCAGTTTCAGCTATGACCTTTTACTACACAAAAATATGCATTTTTTGAGACCAGGTTAATTAATATCAGATGGTTGATTATAAAGTTAACACACCTGAAATGTTACCTCTTCTCCTCCCCCCCCCTCTCTCTCTCAGTATAATATACACACATATTTACTTCTGGGAGGCTGGTAAATAAAAGATTATAATCTATGACTGCAATTTATTCCTACAGCAATAGCATGAGGTAAATATAGATATGTAATTGATTACATAATGATAAAACAATGAAAAAAGGAATAAAAATCATTCCTATATGAAACTCAGGAGAGGTAAATAATGATACAAATAAAGAAATGGAAATATAAGAAACTTTCAGTTCTAGATTACAGTGTGGTATATAATGATAAGTATTTAGTTATACAATAATACCTCCTTTCTCCCTCTCTCTCCCAGTCTAATACACACACATTTATTTCCAGGAGGTTGATATATAAAAGACAATATAATCTTTTCTTTCTTTCATATTTGTTTGCTGAGTAATGCATTAGTGAGGTAGTGCCCAGATCAGATGAAAAAAAAAGGCTTCATTCACCTCCACCCATTCAGTGGCTGCCATGTGTCATATGCACCAAACCATGGCCCCCTATCCATAACCAGAACCCACATGTAATCTTTCCAAACTTTCATCTGGCTGCTTCAAATACCCTGGTTTAATCCAATTACAGCACATCACCCACTGTATTCCACAATACTCTGGTTTGATCTATCCTATACACATCTTTCACCTTCCTGCAAGTTCAGTCCCCAAGCACTCAAAATTCATTCACTCGAACCTTCCATCTCCAATATGGTCTCCCCTCTCTCCTTGTACCCTCTGCTTCCAGCAATTATATTCACTCCTCATTCATTCTCTCCATATGTCCAAACTATTTTAGCATACCCTCTTTTGCTCTCTTAACCATACCCTTCTCATTACCAAACCTCTCCCTTACTCTATCATTTTTTCCTCGATAAACCCTCCTCAATTCACATATTGTCCTTACCCATTCAATTTCCACCACATTTGCCCTCTCGTGCATTCTCATCTACAGCCCACGCACTGAGAACAGTCGGGACTAATGCACCTTTAAACATACCCATCTTCACTCTCCCAGACAGGACCTCTTTTTCCATACATTCCTCAATGTTCCTAGGACCTTCACCCCCTCACCCACCCTCTGACTCACCTCACCACCCATTGCTTCATTCATCACCATGTATGCTCCCAAGTATCTAAAACACTTCAATTCCAATAGTTTTTCTCCACTCACAGTCACACCCCAACTAACCTGTCTCTCTCCATTGCTAAACCTAATAACTTTTGCTTTTATTCACATTCATTCTCAACTCTCTCTTTTTATACACTTTCCCAAACACAGACACCAACTTCTGCAGTTTCTCACAAAAGTTTACCAATGCCACCAGTAACATGTTATAGGCACACAACAACTGACTCACCCAGGTCCTAAACTCCCAATAGGCTGCATACCTTCTCTTTTCAAGAATCTTGCATTCACCTCCCTCACTACCCTATCTATAAATATATCAAACAACCATGGTGACATCACACAACCCTGCTGCAGACCCACTTCCAGCTGGCACACTCATCCTCCTTGCTGCCTACTCACACATTTGCTTTACTTTCTTAATAAAAGCTCCTCACTGCTTCTAATAGCTTTCCTTCCACACCATATATTCGAGACACCTTCCATACAATCATGGAAAGGTCTGTGGGGCCTGGTTCTACACTGGGGGTTATGGATCAAGTGCACTGCACATGACAGAATGGAAGTGAGTGAATGAAGCCTTTTTTTGTTCCTTTCATTGTTCCTATTACTACCTTGCTAACGTGGAAAATGGTGACAGTTCTCCGAAGAGGAAAAGTTATGGGTAAGAAGAGAGTGGTGAAAGTTAGTGAATTTCCGAAGAGACTTGTGTGAGGAAATAACAAGAGATGTTGAGAGCAATATGGCAAAAGAAGAGAATAAATGAAGCTAGGGAAGAGGGTGGGTATGGCAGGCATTTAGGGAATTAGTGCTGATGTGTGCAAGAGCAGTGTGTGGCATGCGGAAGGTGGGAGGTGGGCAGGTGAGAAAGGGTAGTAATATAGAAATGAGAGGTATATGGGCAGTACTTATTGGGAAGGAATGCAAATGATTAGAAGATATATAAGAGAAAGCAGCTGCCCCTGTGTTGCTTGGGTGTTGTGGTAGGATTGTATGGTCATCTCTATACAAAAAGGACCTTTGTGTTGAGATTTGTCAGAGGTCATGTAGGAAGGGATTGAGAATGAGGTGGGAGGTCAGTTATTTAGTGCATGCCAGGTTATTGCAGTGTGTTTTGTCAGTGCTCTATTTGATGAAGGTTAGGGAGGGATCTGTGGGTAGAGGTTATTGAAATGAGAGGCAGGTGTATGCTTTCTATTTCTACTTGGAGTTTGGTGCTTAGTTATAAAGTGGCTAGGGTGGGGAGGATTCTATTGCAGGCATAAAATTGAGTGCCAAGTGTGTTGAGGTGGGACTGTACTGGGAGGATCTTTGCTTCATGTGAATGTGTTGAGTGTTTGTAGTTGCCTGGCAGCCAGTGACTATTCTAAGTGCACTATTTTGTGTAGTGTGCAGCTTTATTACAGTTGCTTCTGAGAGGGTAAAAGACCAGACAGATGAGGTATAGTTTAAAGTTGAGCAAATGAATTGTTTGTACTGGATGTCGAAGGATTCTCTTTCTTGTCTAAATCTGCTGCCAGTCAGTGTTCAAAGGGTAATTACTTTGTATGTTGCTTCTGTGATGATGCTAGTAGCATGGGGAGTGAATGTCATGTGAATGTCGTGCATGATGTCTAGATTGGCTGGTGTTTTGTTCAGAGGGAAAAACTGTCCATTCCAGGTAACTAGAGGGTTTGAGCTGGATTCATGTCTGTCTGGGGTTAAAAGAATGACTGAAGATATCTGTGATTCTGACATTCTGCTTTGGGTGAGCCAATGTTCCAACTCTGTAATATAGTGCTATATGCTTGTTGTCACTACTATGGCATTAGCATGTTGTGATGTAATTGTGAGGTTATCTCTGTACAAAATGGACATTCATGTTGAGGTTTGCTAGAGGTAATAGGAGGTCATGTAAGATGAGACTGAAAGAGTTGGAAAAAGAACTGCTCCATGGGAACTCCTTTGTAAAGTTGAGGTGTTACAAACAAGAAGCCACTGTAAGTGACTCTAGCATGGCAGCTGGTTATAATATAAACCTCTTGTCACTGTTGTGGAGGGTGGTGTCAAGTATTTTTTTGTGTGGGGATGTGTCTTGGGAGTGTCAAATGCTTTACTGATGTCTATTGGCACTAGTACAGTGCAGAAGGGAGGCTGTAGTTGGTTGAATCCATTTAGAATGTGATAAATGAGTGAGAGTGAGATACTGGGGATAAAAGTGATTTAGGGCAGTAGAAGAAGGGGGAGTTGCATGGTTAAGGGGGTTTTAAGTGGTTTTAGGATTGGTATCATGTTAGCAAGTTTCCATATGTTATATATACATATATATGAAATATGTATTCAGGGAAGCAGTGATGAAATGTGCAAGAGATGCATGTGGCATGAGAAAGATGGGAGGTGGGCAGATTAGGAAGAGTAGTGAGTGGTGGGATGAAGAAGTAAAGTTGTTAGTGAAAGAGAAAACAGAGGCGATTGGACGATACTTACAAGGAAGGAGTGCAAATGACTGGGATATGTATAAGAGAGAGCGGTAGGAGGTCAAGAGGAAGGTGCAAAGGTTGAAAAAGAGGGCAAATGAGAGTTGGGGTGAGAGAGTATCGTTAAACTTTAGGGAGAATAAAACGATGTTTTGAGAGGAGGTAAATAATGTGCGCAAGACAGGAGAACAGATGGGAACATTGGAGAAGGGGGCAAGGGAGGAAGTGATAACCGGCAGTGACGGAGTCAGGAGGAGATGGAGTGGGTATTTTGAAGGACTGTTGAATGTGTTTGATGATAGAGTGGCAGATGTAGGGTGTATTGTTCGGGGTGGTGTGAGAAGTGAGAGAGTCAGGGAGAGTGGTTTGGTGGAAAGAGAGGAGGCGGTGAAACCCTTGCGGAAGACGAAATCCGGCAAGGCGACGGGTTTGGATGGTATTGCAATTGAATTCATTAAGAAAGGGGGTGACTGTGTTTTTGATTGGTTGGTAAAAATATTCACTGTGTGTATTGGTCATGTTGAAGTGCCTGAGAATTGGCGGAACGTATGTATAGTGCCACTGTACAAAGGCAAAGAGGATAGAGGTGAGCGCTCAAACTACAGAGGTATAAGTTTGTTGAGTATTCCTGGAAAACACTATGGGAGGGTATTGAATGCGAGAGTGAAGGCATGTAAAGAGCATCAGATTGGGGAGGAGTAGTGTGGTTTTAGAAGTGGTAGAGGATGTGTGGATCAGGTGTTGGGTTCGAAGACTGTATGTGAGAAATACTTAGAAAAACAGATGGATTTGTATGTAGCGTTTATGGATCTGGAGAGGGCATATGTTAGGGTTCATAGGGAGGCTCTATGGAAGGTCTTAGGAATATAAGGTATGGGAGGTAACCTGCTAGAAGCAGTAAGTTTTTATCAAGGGTGTAA
>JAYMFT010211835.1:0-11496 GCA_038088735.1 Panulirus argus
TTTGGCAGAGACAGAAGCATCACCACATAAGAGACAGTAATTTACCCAGGGAAAGTCAGAAAAGAAGTTACATAAGTGTTTGTAGTGTTGTAGTGATGGAGGATGTCCAGAGCATAAGCAAAAGAGTATGACTTGTGTTTGAGGAGTGTGGTTTCTAATGGGTGCATATCTGATGGGTTGGAGTTTTAGACCGATTTGGAAGGTTGTTTTGTGCTTTTCAGGTTATTTCAGTGTGTATGTATTTGGTCATTTGTGTTACATTTGTTGGGGAGGGGAGATGTGTGAATAGAGGTTACTAAAGTGTGAAGTAGTGAACTTTTAATTTCTAGTTGGGGTTTGGTGGTTAGTTATAGAGTGGTTTGGGTGGGAGTGGTCTAGTGCTTTAACATAGAATTAAGTTTGTGTGTGTGTGTGTGTGTCCCCCTCATCCTCTCAGATGTTACTGGACACCTCTGCATGTAGTTACACTGCAAGTTAAAAGGCACCAGTAACAAAGTATGATTGTCATTAAGTGAGGAAGAGTAGTCTCAGCAAGGAACTTCTCACTCCAAATGAGGCTGTTATTTCCTTTATTCTAATTGGAACACAGCCTTAAAGCTTCAGGAACCTCATATATGGGTTTCTGGGGTTGTGTGATAATGAATGTGTTATATTCCCTCATTGCAAATTAAACTATAGATTTTTTTTTTTTTTTACAGAGAGGTTTTGCAACAGAGTCTTGCCATTACTTTAGATATATTGCTGGGAGCTGGTGTTGCTCTTCCTCACTGGGATGAGGAACCCATTAAATTGTAAGTACATCTCTAATGTTGTAACATTTTGGTTGATATTGGAAATTTGTTTGATTATTTGATACAGAGACAGAGAATGTTATATAAATTAATTATGAAGAATCATTCCTCCAAATCTAAAATATTATGGATAATTCTGTCTGAAGTTTACTTAATCTCACAGCTTTCATTGTCACATAGTAGTTCTTTTATATTTTCAAAAATTGTTACATTTACTACCAAAGAGTTTATTTGATAAGAATACCCTCATGATTCTACTCATGGTCCAATTGGACTGTAAGCATGGTAAGAAAATGGGACAGCTGAGAAAGATCAGATGAGAATTATACTCTGAATAATTAGATAGTTAGGAGCAGTATTGGAGATACACTAAGAGCTGTGATGAATTAAGACTTTGAGAGTACATTCAAGACATCAGCATGAGAGAATGCATGTCCTATCTCGTATGTGTCTAAGTTATCCTAATTCTAGAAATGTGAAAATGAGAGCAATAGACATGCATAACCCATTGAGTATACATGGATATCTTGATATATGTTTGGGAAGTGTTCTTGAAAGTCTGAGTATAAAGGAAATATTTGTAAACAAACATATTTTCCCACAAAATTCAGCTTAAGATGCCTTTTGAAGAAAAGTTTGTCAGACTTAAAAGTTATTAGTATAATATTTTTGAAAACAATAAAGATGTTTTTGTGCTTGATAGGGAGAGTTATAACTTAATAGGTTATTGAAAATGAATTATTTACAAGACAGTAACTTTAGTGTATGTAGTGTGAGGTTTTGTTATGGCAGGGTTTTAAGGAGGGGTGGAAGAGTTACTGGAAGGGTAAGAGAATGGCAGTAGATCTCCCCTGCCATATGGGTCATCATCATCATTATCTTTTTCCTGAAGTAATGTTACTAATGAAGTACATTTTGGGTGCAAGAATGAGTATAGGTTTGATTGCCTTGCTCATTTTTCGTATTGATGTTACTGGGCCTTGCTTGCTTAAAGTTACACCAATAGTGAAAAGTCACTTTTGATCTGTTTCATGAGGAGTACATTTTCATCAAAGAACTTCTCACTCCAAAGGAGTCTATATTTTCTTGCTGCCAGAAGTAGTGCAGCCTTAGGGTGCAGAAATGTCTAGAAAGGTCCTGGGTAACACCAGGACTCTTTCATAGAAAATAGTTCCAGGGTAATTATAAAGAGATAGATACATTTTTCTTATCAGTGTAGAGCTTGTAGTAGTTAATCAAATCATCCATCAATCCCAAAACTTTCAGGCAATGTTCATGAATGGGTTCATAGTCTGATTTGACATCAGTAACATTCTCATTGTGTTTGAAGAAGTCAGTTACTTGGTCTTTAGTTAGCTGATGTCAGTTTGTTGGAGTTTCTATACTTTCCTTTTCCACCCCTCTTGCAGTGCACTTTTTGTAGCATTTTGTAGTTGTCTGGCAACTCAAAACATCACCTGCTCCTTCCACTTACTCAAAGCCATAGCCAGGGGGCTAGACTAAAGTTGTCTTCTTGGATGATTAGCAGACTGTCACTTGCAGAAAAACCTCTGAAGTTTAAAGTAAAAGGCCTCAATATGATTATTATTCAGTAGTAACTAAGCTTCAGGATTTTGTTAGTGGGAAGGAGTTGCGAGTTGACATTATACCTAGTTACTGCCACAGAATACCTAAGGCAACAAACTTTCAAATGGCAAATATTTGAATAGCTTTCAAGTTTTTAGATAGGGGAATATTTATCAGGCTGTTTATATCCTGCATTAAGGCCAAAACTAGAATATGCTTCTCAAGTTTGGCCACCACACTTTAGAAGCACAAAAACTTAATAGAAAAGGTCCAGAGAAGGCCATCGAAGATGGTACAAGAATTAAGAGAACTGAGTTGCAGGGAAACACTAGAGACTTCAGATTTTCCCTCCTTGGAAGAGAGAGAAATGTGGGATTACCTGATCACAACCCTTTAGATTTTGAAATATTTATGACAGTCAGTGAACAGTTCTTTGAGAAATGCAGAGGTAAAGCAGGCAGAGTTCATAACATGAAGTTAAGCAAGAAACTTGTTAGAAAAGATGTAATGAAATACTTTTATGGGATAAGAGTGGAGAATGAATGGAATAGAAAGACTGAGAACTTGGTTAATGCTGACAATAGGCTTTGATGGATTGTTGAATGGGTTTGATGATAGGGTGGATGATGTAGGGTGTTTGGGTTGTGGAGGTATGCAAGTGAGTCATGGCAAGTGGTTTGGTGAAAAGAGTTTAGGTGGTGAAAGCCTTACATAAGATGAAATGTGGTAAGGCTGCTGGAGTGGTTGGTACTGTAGTTGAATTTGTAAATCCTTTCATTACGGATGGAACATATACATCCCTAAATGCTTCCTACAGTACACTCTGGCTTGTCTGGACATATCCCAAAACATTTTTAATTTGCACGCATTAATTTGAGGGTGGTGTATGACTGGAAAGCACTAAAGTATTCTTTGGCAGTCTTTATAATGTTATCATTGGTTGCGTCCAAATTTTACACCATAAGAAATGCTGATTTATCATTGCAATGGCATAGAAAAAGCTTCATGTGCGACAACTGTATCTTGACCAGCAGGTAATAGGAGGTGCCAATGCCAACCCCAACTTCTACATCGAACTTATTGAGTCAGATTAAGCTGAAGAAGACAAAATGATAGACTGTGAAAGGTTAAGTAGGTCTGGTTTGATAATGAAAAAGCCAGCTTGTGGTGTGTTGTTGATAAATGTGATATGCTCATTAGCTCCCCAGAATGTACACTCAAAATCACATGGTGGTACATTAAACTGTTTTTCATGTGATTGATATTTCATTTTAAAATACATACGACATGTGGCTAGTAAAGACTGGCAAAAGACCACAGATGCTTAAATTTTTAAGTAAAGTTCTCACTAGCTGATTGACAGGTTCGCTACAAAAAATTCAATTCACAGTGCAATGGCCTGTTGCTTTGTAGTTACACATCCTGCTTCTTATGGGAAAAACATTTCGTGGAGAGTATTCTTCCCGTAGCAAATGTTCAGTGACCAAACCTAAGATGTTGTGTGTGCACATACTACTCCAAGGCCAAAATAGTGAAGAAAACTTATGTGTGCAAGAAATGTGATGTTGGTTTATGCATATCTCCTTGCTTTATTGATTATTACATTAGTACAGGTTACTGGCTGTGCAGACTTATAAATAAGAATTTTACATTTAAAACTGCAAAAATATTTCTATGCTTGAAACTGCCAATTGATGAATAAGTACTTTTGTATATGAAGCTGTGATCAGTGTATCATATTCATAACTGCAGATAGAATATCAGTAGCTAATTTTGCAAGTGATGCTGCAATAAAACCATAATTTTTGTAGTTGAAATTGCCATTTTCTGTATAATTATTTTCATGATAGCAAAATAGCAAAAGAAACCTTGAGGAGTTTTACAGTTATATCAAATGCAAGAGAGTCATCACCCAGTCTGTAGGTCCTTTAATTACGAAAAACTTTGGCTTGGTTCAGGACAGTGAAGCCATGGCAAAAGTATTAAATTACTTTATTGCTTCTTTATTTACAATCAAAGACACAACCCAGTTTCACTGATAAGAGAAGGGAAGGTTCTTGAACAGATTGATGTAAAAATAAAAGACTTGATATCAGCAATAAGCAGACTGAAAATAAATGAAATGGCAGGCCCTGATATGTTTTGTCCAACAACAGTGAAAGAGGCAGAAAGTGAGATAGTTAAGCCCTTGACTGCTTTTTTTAATAAGTCACTTACTACAGGAAAAGTTCCAGATGAATGGAAGTTTGTCAATGTAACACCGATATTCAAAAAAGGTATTAAGTCTTTGCCAGGAAATTATCATCCTATTAGCTTAATGTCTGTTGTTGGAAGACTTGTGGAAAGCATCATTCAAGATAGAATTCTAAACCATTTAAAAGACCACCACTTAATAAATGATTCTAGGCTTGGTTTTCGATGAAATCGCTCGTCTGACAAATCTGCTTGATTTCTTTTGATATAATCAACATGTTTGCCGAAAATAAAGCAGTTGATGTTATCTATCTGGACTTTCAAAAAGCTTTTATTAAGGTTGTGCATCAAAAATTCAAGCAAAAGTTGAGTCACAGGGCATTGGTGGGGTTGTACTTCAGTGGATAGGAAATTGGTTAAATGGCCATAAACAAGAGTAGTGATTAATGGTCAAGCCTCAGAATGGTTAGACAAAACAAACAAAATTAGCTGATGATACAAAACTGGGAAGTAGACCTACAAATGAACTTAAATGTCTACAGCTTCAAACTTACATAGACAAATTGACGAACAGGATTCATAAGTGCAAATGAACTGTAATTCAGTAAGTGCATAGTTTAACACATTGGTAGTAAAAACATAAAGGCAAGCTGCAGTATGAATTCTGTTAAACTGCCAAAGGTAAATGAGGAAAAAGACATGGGTTTGATAATCTTTGGTGACCTAAAAACAAGTAAGCAGTGTACGGAAGCAATGAAAAGAGCGGACAAGATTCTTGTTTTCATGGGTAGCGTCTTTGAATTTAAGTCCAGGCAAATCCTCCTTTCTCTTTACAATTCATTGTTTTGTCCACATCTTGAATATTGTGTTCAGTTTTGGTCACCCTACCTAAGAAAAGACACAGCTACCAAGATGATTCCCACTCAGAGAAACAAAGCCTACAAGATAAGATTAAATGACTTGAGTCTATTTCGTATTCAAAATGATCAAAGGCTTTCATAATTTTAATCATTCAAGTTACCTAAGACTTGATTCACCTAATTTTACTTGTAGTAATGGATACAAATTCATGGTCAAATGATATACCTCGAATAAGGCAAAGTACTTTTTCTTTAACAGGATTGTTAGATATGGAACAATTTGCCAAGGAGAGTGCTTGAAAGCAGTTCTATGAATATGTTTAAGAATAGTCTTGGGAAATGCTTCACTTCAAGTCCATGACTTTCTTTATTTACATCTCTGTAGTCTGCATGACAGCCACCATTGCTGTATCATCAACTGACTCACTTCCCAGGCTCTCTTATCATCTGCAAACTGTATACTTGCCCTTTTCTCAAGACTCTTGCAGTTACCTCTCTCACCACCTCATTCATAGGCAAATTAAGCAACAATAGAGACATCACACACTCCTTCTATAGACCATCTTTCACTTGGAACCATTCATTCTCCACTTTTCATAATTATACATGTCTTATGCCCATGATAAAAACTTTTCAATGCTTGTTACAGCTTACCTTCTACACCGTTTATTCTTGAGATCCACTAAAAGGAGTCTATCAACCTCCAGATCCATAAATGCCATATACAAATCCATCTGTTTCTCTAAGTATTTCTTGCCATCTGTCAGTCTATATCTGTGATGCCCATTCCCTCTGGGTACTCCCATTAAGGAGGTGGCCACAGCCAGAGTCTCCTCTTATCCCTGTCATTACATGCCTCCTTTGCATACACTGTGCCATGCATTTTTCACCATTTCTTGTACTCTATTTACCCCTGTCACAGGTTGTCATCCTTTCACACCAACCCCTTCAGTTGTACTATCATACAATCTCCTTGTAAACTCCCAGTCTTGCATTCTTTCCACATGCCCAAACTACCTCAAAATATTATGTTTCACCCACTCTACCTCTCCAAAAATCATTCCCTTTGCATTTCCTGCCATACCACATAGCCCATCTCTCTCTTCGTGCCATGTAGTCATAGTAAATGCTTCTATCGAATAGCTCATGTCCACAGCCTGGATTCTTGACCTCTGTGACTCATTTCATGTCCTTGTTTTGGCTGCTGTCCCTTAATACTCTCTTCACTTGCATACTTACACCTCTACCCTTGATTATTCAATTAAGGGGCCCAATTACTCTTTTATACTGTACTGCGCTCTCCCTTATCTCTCCTTCCATATCACCAGAATTACTTAAGACAGCTACTAAATACTTAAAATTTATCACACTTTCTAGTCTTTCTCCCCCATATCTGAAATGCAGTATAGTACACTTTCTTCTTTCACTCTATATGGTTTTACAAAATCTACTTTCACTCTGTCCTTTCAAGCATCATTACTTTACTTTTACTTGCATTTATCTTTATTTGCCTATGCATACACACATCATAAAACACACTTACAACCACTGGCAGCTCAACTTCACTCTCAGCAAACAACATAGTGTCATCCACGAACAGGCTTACCACTAGGCACCATACCTCACTGCCACACCCCATATCTGCACTCCCTTTCTCTAGTTTTGCTTTCATCTCTCTTATCACTCCATCCATATATATACTAAAAAGCCACGGTGACATCACTCAGGCCTGCCTCACACCCACATGTTTACCAAAACTTTCTCTTAACTCTTTATCCACTCTCATATGCATTTGCTCCTTTATAGAATGTTTTCAAACCATCCAACAGTTGTCCTCCTACCCCATACATCCTTAACACATCCCTTCAATCATTCCACTTGACTCTATCATACACTGTCTTGACATCCATAAAAGCTGCATTCACTGTCTTACCTTTCACTAATTACTTTTCCATAGTGATCTTTACCACAAAAATCTGATCCACACTTACCCCTACAATTCCTAAAACCCCCTTGCTTCTCACTTATTCTGCATTCAATCACTTCCATCATTCCTTCAATCACCCTTCCTGCATACACTTTTCATTGTATACTTAACAGACTTATTCCCCAAAAATTGCTATGTACATCCTTAACACCTTTTCCTTTGAATAAAGACATAGAATATAGCTTTCACCCAATCCTTAGATGCAACCTTGTTTCCATGCTAAATTACATGTCAAATATTTCCACTCTATCACACTTTCTTCTCTATACTTCTGTATTTTAGCCATAATCCCATCTACTCCAGGTGCCTTTATTATCCTCAGCCTCATTTATTACCCTTTTTACCTCCCTTCTTGCTATAAGCCTATGCTTTTGTATTCTTTTCCTTCCATCCTCCATGCCCATGCATGAAACAACTACTGCCTCACCTTCTCCCACATTCATCAGTTCTTCAAAATACTCTTTTTCATCTAACTCTCACCCCTTCCTTTTGATTCAGCAACTCCCCTTCCTTACTTTTCACATTAACATTTCCATTCTCACAGCCATCTCTTTCCTTAATCACCTCCTTTCAGTACAATTTCCTATTTTTCTTAAACTTTTCCCCCAACTATCTTTCAAAATCTTCATATACTCTTTCTTTGCTTTCCTCTATCAGCTTCTTACCATTCTGCTGAAACATCTTATATTCTTCCATTCTCCTTTGCTGAACTTCCACTGGTACATTCCTTTCAAGCAATCTACCATATGCCTTTTTCTCCTCTTCTACAGCATTTCTAATCTCTTCCATCCGCCGTGCATTGCCCATCTAATTCCTTTATCACATGACCATGTATCCATCTACTAATTCTACAACCATTAATAGTATTTCTCTAAACATTTTAAACACCTTGTTCACACATGACTGCATCCTTACATTCACTGCACTTCCATCTAAACTTTTGGTCACCTTCCTTTCTTACTCCTCCTCTCATTTTTTTTATTCGTCTTCATGCTTGTCAATACTTTTACATCTCCATTCTTCCTTACACCATGCCTCCCCTTCTCCCTGATCCTCATCCCTGCAAGAACCACGAAATGGTCAGATTCTCCAGAGAATCCTCTCACAACTCTAGCCCCTACCATGGCCTTTCTCAATCTTTCATCCACTGCCACATAGTCAGTCAAAGCCTTTTGCTCTTCACTTCCATCATTTCTCATCCATGTATATCTGTGGATCATCGTGTGCTGAAAAAAGGCGTTTGTATGGAATAAACCTCTCTCATCACAGACATCTACAAGATAACTACCATTCCCATGCACTCCAGGCACTCCCCATTTACCATCTATCTTGCCAGTTTCATAACATCCCACTTTCACATTCATATCACTCATTACAACCCCGTTTCTCATTCTCAAAGCCGTTTATACTGTCATTCAAATTTCTCTAGAAATGCTTCATTTCATCCTTACCTCACACAGTCTTCATACTGACAGGTGCATACACACATACCCATACATACTTCACTATTCCTGTCTTTCATTTCACCAACACTATTCATGATCTATTCTATCCTTGCTCTGCAATGCCCTCCCACTTTCTCAGTGATAGCAGAATTGTACATCCTTCTTTCCCTCTTCCCCAACAATTTTCATTTATTCCCATCCATTTCCATTTTTACCCCATACACCCTGCCTAAAGATATTGATTTCCCCAATCCCCGGCACATCCAAACTATAACTTTTAAGCTTCTTCAGAAACACCCTCCCTTTAATCTTACTAGTCATCTCATTTACATTCAGCGCCACCACCCTCAATCGCCTGTCTCTTTTACTCCTCGACATAACTGGTAGATTCCTGTGCCGCATTTTAGCCTTTTGTACCTCACCTTTGACAGGTCATTGGCAGAGGGCAACTTTAGCACAATGTTTCCAGGGGGCAGCAAAGCTCCCAAAAAGATAAACCTGGCACACCTCAAGTGTTTGTCTGTATTGAAAAGGAAAACTGGTACTACTATTTCCCTGATGGAGCTGGGCAATGCCTCCACCTTTAGTTCCACCCCTAAGGGTGTAATAACAAAGTTACCACGAGAAGATAGGGTGAGGCATGGATACCTAGAAAACTAGAAATTTGAAACTTTTCCCATTTTCGAGCCTACCACTGTGGCAGCACCTAACCTCATTGGTTACAAGACTGCCACACATATTCTTAAAGCAAACACCTGATCCACATATTCACTACCAGTTCTGAAACCACACGGTTCCTCCCCAATCTGATGCTCTGTACATGCCTTCAATCTCTCATTCATTACCCTCTCTTACAACTTACCAGGTACACTCAACAAGCTTATGCCTCCGTAGTTTGAAAACCCACCTTTATTCCCCTTGCCTTTATACAATGATATTATACATGCATTCTGCCAATCCTCTGACACCTCACCATGATCTATATATACGTTAAAAATCCTAATTAACCAATCAACAGCACAGTTACCTCCTTTCTGATAAATTCACTTGCAATACCATCCACTCTATCTGTCTTGCCACATTTCATTTTACGTAAGGCTTTTATTACCTTTTCTTTCTTCACTAAGTCATCTCCATGAATCTCTCACCTGCAGGGTCCCTGAGAGGAATTTTATCACAGGATACAAAGTTTCTTTCAGGTTCCCTTCCCTTCTCCATTACTCATCCTGTTTTTATCCACTACAGTTTTATGCCATGAGCTGTTAGGCCAAAATGGTTATGGAAGATGAGAGAGGGATGGAATGGAGCCTTCAGTTGATTTTCTGCATTTTCTGAGATCCCAGGAAATTCCCGTGCTTCTTTTTGGACCTCTGGGCCCAGATATGATGTACCCCATGCACCCCACTCTCAGTGGCTCTGCTCATCTGGCGTACCACCCATGCCAAAATACCCTACTTTTGCTACCCTTTTGTCACACACATTCACCAGTCCTTCAAAATGCTCACTCCATCTCCTTGCTTCATCTCTGCCTCTTACCACTTCCCCACTTTTCCCCTTCACCGATCTTCCCATTTCTCTTATTTTTTGCACACAATTAAACTCTTTTCAAAACATCTTATTCTCCCTGAAATATTTCGATGTGTGCCCACCCCAGCTCTCATTTGCCCTCTTTTTCAACCCCTGCACCTTCCTCTTGACCTCCTGTCACTTTCACTTATATACCTCCCACTCATTTGCACTCCTTCCCTGTAAGTACCATCCCAATGCCTCTCTTCTCTCATTCTCAAACAACTTTAATTCTTTGTCCCTCCACTCACTACCCTTTCTAGTCTGCCCATCTCCCACCTTTTACATGCCACATACCAGTACTGTTTCCATTCCTTGCCCACTCCCTTTATTTCATTTACTCTCACCTTTTGCTATTTTATGCTCAGTCTCTCCTGGTATTACTTCACACAAGTCTCTTTTCCAAACTCTCTCTCACCTTTCTTTTGAAGATGGAAAGATGGAGGGAAAAAATTTTAAGTGAGTGGAGCCTGAACATGAAGGAGGGTGAAAGTTGTGCACAGGACGGAATGAATTGGAATGGTGTGGTATACTGGGGTCAGTGTGTTAACAATAAACTGAACCAGGACATGTAAAGTGTCAAGGATAAACCTTGTAAAGGTCTGTGGGGCCTGCTTTTGGAGAGGGAGTTTGTTTCCTGGGGCAGCCTTGCTAATGTGGAAAAGTGATCAGGTATGAAAAAATATATTCATTGTTTTTCATACTTGATTGTTCACATCCATTCTCTAGCTGTCATGTGTGATGCACCAAAACCACAGCTCCCTGTCCACAACCGGGACCCACAGACCTTTCCATGGTTTATCTTGGATGCTTCACATGCCCTGGTTCAGTCTGTTGACAGCACGTCTACCCCAGTATACCACATTGTTCCAATCCACTCTATCCTGTGCTTGCTTTTCACCTTCCTGCATGTTCAGGCCCCGATCGCTCAAAATCCTCTTCACACTATCCTTCCATCTCCAGTTTAGCCTCCCTGTTCTCCTTGTTTCTTCCACTTGTGATACATATATCCTCCTAGTCAACCTTTCTTCACTCATTCTCTTCACATGTGCAGAGCATTTCAGCACACCCTCTTTTGCTCTCTCAAC
>JAYMFT010211846.1:0-25358 GCA_038088735.1 Panulirus argus
TCCTTACGTGTATGGTAGTGGGGCCTCTCGCCTCTCACGTATATGGTATTGGGTCCTCTCGTTCCTCACGTGTATGGGTTTTGGGCCTCTCGTTCCTCATGTGTATGGGTCTGATCGTTCTTCACGTGTATGGTAATAGAATCTCTCGTTCCTCACGTGTATGGTGGTGGGGCCACTCGTTCCTCACGTGTATGGAAGCGGGACGTCTTACTCCTCACGTGTATGATAGTAACTCCTCTCGCTCTTCACGTGTATGGTATTGGGTCCTCTCGCTCGTCACGTGCATGATAGTAGATCCTCTTGTTCCTTACGTGGATGGTAGTGTGTCTTTTCACTCCTCATGTGTATGGTACTGGGGCTTTTTTCTTCTCATGTGTATTGTAGTGGGGCCAATCACTCCTCACGTGTATGGTAGAAGGGCCTCTTCCTCCTCACGTTTATGGTAGTGTGTCCTCTCGCTCCTCACGTGTTTGGTAATGAGGTCTCTCGTTCCTCACTTGTATGGTTGTTGGGACTCTCGTTCCTCACGTGTGTGGCAGTTGGTTTTGTCCCTCCTCACATTTATGGTAATGGGTTCTTTTGTTCCTCACATTCTAGTAGTGGGTCCTCTCGTTCCTCACGTGCATGGCAGAGGGTCCTCTCGTTCCTCAAGTGTGTAGTAGTGGGTCCTCTTGCTCCTCACGTGTATTTGTAGTGTGTCCGCTCGCTCCTCACGTGTTTGGTAATGGGGCCTCTCGCTCCTCTTGTTTATGATAGTTGGTCCTCTCGTTCCTCACGTGTATGGTGGTGGGGCCTCTTGCTCCTTACGTGTAAGGTAGTGGGTCCTCTCGCTCCTCACGTGCATGGTATTGCGACTTTTCGTTCATCACGTGTATGGTAGTGGGGCCTCTCGCTCTTCACGAGTATGTTAGTGGGTCCTCTCTCTCCTCACGTGTATGTTTGTGGTGCCTCTTTCTCCTCACGTGTATAGTAGTGGGTCCTCTCGCTCCTCACGTGTATGTTAGTGGGTCCTCTCGCTCTTCACATATATGGTAGTGGGGTCTCTCGCTCCTCACGTGTACGGTAGTGTGTCCTCTCGCTTCTCACCGTGTATGGTAGTGGGTCGTCTCGCTCCTCACATGTATGGTAGTGGATCCTCTCGCTTCTCACGTGTATGGTAGTGGATCCTTTCGTTCCTCAAGTGTGTGGTAGTGGGGCCTCTCCCTCCTTATGTGTTTCGTAGTGGGGTCTCTCGTTACTCACATGTATGGTAGTAGATCGTCTCTCTTCACGTGCATGGTAATGGGGCCTCTCATTCCTGAAGTGTATGGTTGCTGGCCTCTCGTTCTTCATGTGTACAGTAGTGGATCCTACCGCTCCTCACGTGTATGGTAGTGGGGTCTCTCGCTCCTCACGTGTATGGTAGTGAGTCCTCTCGCTCCTCACTTGTATGGTAGTGTGTCCCCTCGCCACTCATGTGTTTTATATATGGTTCTCTTGTTCCTCACGTGTATGGTAGTGTGCTCTCTCGCTTCACATGTGTATGGTACTGGGGATTTTCTCTCCTCACGTGTACGGTAGTGGGGCCTCTCGTTCCTCACATGTATGGTTGTTGGGCTTCTCATTTTTCATGTGTGTTTTAGAGGGCCCTCTTGCTCCTCAAATTTATGGTATTGGGGCCTCTCCTTTCTCACATGTATGGTGGCGGGGCCTTTTGTTCCTTATGTTTATGATTGTAGGTTCTCTCATTCTTCACGTGTATGGTAGTAGGTTCTCTTGCTCCTTACACTTAAGGTAGTGGGTCCTCTCGTTCCTCATGTGTATGGTATTGGGGCCTCTCGTTCATCACGTGTATGGTAATGGGGCCTTTCGTTCTTCACGAGTAACGTAGTGGGTCGTCTCGCTCCTCACGTTTCTGGTAATAGGTATTCTCGCTCCTCACGTGCATGTTAGTGATGCCTCTTGCTCCTCACTCACGTCTATGGTAGTGGGGCCTCTTGTTCCTCACGTATATGGTAGTGGGTCCTCTCGCACCTCACGTGTATAGCAGTGGGTCCTCTGGGTCTTTACGTATATATTAGCGGGGTCTCTCACTCCTCAGTTATGTGGTCTAGGGCCTCTCGCTCATCACGTGCATGGTAGTGGGGTTTCTCGTTTCTCATGTGTGTGGTAGTGAATCCTCTTGTTGCTCACGTGTATGGTAGTAGGTCCTCTCTCTCCTTGTGTGTTTGGTAATGGAGTCTCTTTTCTCACGTGTATGGTAGTGGATCCTTTTGTTCCTCAATTGTATGTTAGTGGTTCCTCTTGTTCCTCAGGTGCATGGTAATGGGACCTCTCGCTCCTAACGTGTATGGTAGTGATGTTTCTCGTTCCTCACGTATATGGTTGTGGATCCTCTCACTCCTCACGTGTATGGTACTGGGCTTTTCTCTCCTCATGTTTATGGTTGTGGGGCCTATTACTGCTCACGTGTATGGTAGTGGGGCCTCTTGCTCCTCATGTGTATGGTAGTAATGTCTCTCGTTCCTCACGTGTATGGTAGTGGGGTTTCTCTCTCCTCACGTGTATGATAGTGGGGCCCAAGATTCCTCACGTATATGGCAGTGGGGCCCCTCGCTCTTCACGTTTATGGTAGTGGGTACTCTCATTCCTCACGTTTATGGTAGTTGGGCATCTTGCTCCTCACGTATATAGTAGTGAGTCCTCTCGCTCCTCACGTGTGTAGTAGTGGGTCCTGTCGCTCCTCATGTGTATGATGATAGCGCCTCTCGTTCGTCATGGGTATGGTAGTGGGTCCTCTCGCTCCTCACGTGTATGGTAGTGTGTCTGCTCGCTCCTCAAGTGTATGATGATAGGACCTCTCACTCATCATGGGTATGGTAGGGGGCCATCTCGCTTATCACGTGTTTGGTAATGGGGCCTCTCGCTCTACATGCATATGGCAATGGATCCTCTCGTTCCTCACGTGTATGGTAGTGGGGCCTCTCGTTCCTCACATGCATGACAGTGAGCCTCTTGTTTCTCATGTGTATGGCAGTGGATCCTCTTGTTGCTCACATGTATGGTAGTTGATCCTCTCGTTCCTTACGTGTATGGTAGTGAGGTCTATCACTGTTCATGTGTATGTTAAAGGGTCTTTCGCTCCTCACGTGTATGTTAGTGCGTCCTTCGCTACTCACGTGTATGGTAATGGATCATCTCGTTCCTTACGTGCATGACAGTGGGACATCTCGTTCCTCATGTATATGATACTGGGTCTTCTCGTTCCTCGCGTGTATAATAGTGTGGCCACTCGTTCCTCGTGTGTATGATAGTGGGGTCTTTCGCTCCTCACATGTATGTTTGTGGGTCCTCTCGTTCCTCACATGTATGACAGTGGGGCCTGTTGTTCCTCATGTATATGGCAGTGGATCCTTTCGTTCCTCATGTGTATGGTAGTGGGGCTCTTGCTCCTCAAGTGTATGGTAGTGGGTCCTCTTGTTCCTCACGTGTATGGTAGTGGGGCCTCTCGTTCCTCACATGTATGACAATGGGGCCTGTTGTTTTTCATGTATATGGTAGTGGATACTCTCGTTCCTTATGTGTATGGTAGTGGGACCTCTCGCTCCTCACGTGTATGGTAGTGAGGCCTCTTGGTTCTCAAGTGTATGGTAGTGGATTCTCTCGTTCCTCTCGTGTGTAATAGTGGGGCCTCTCTTTCCTCACGTATATAGTAGTGGGTTCTCTCGTTCCTCACGTGTATGGTAGTGGGGTCTCTTGTTTCTCACGTGTATGGTAGTTGGGCATCTCGTTCCTCACGTGTGTGTTAGTGAGGTCTCTTGTTCCTTGCGTGTATGGCAGTGGGATCTCTCGTTTCTCACATGTATGGTAGTGGGCCCTTCGTTCCTCACGTGTATGGTAGTGAGACCTCTCGTTTCTCACGTGTATGACAGTTGGTCTCCCGTTCCTCACGTGTATGGTAGTGGGGCCTCTCGTTCCTCACGTGTATGGCAATGGGGCCTCTGGTTTCTCACATGTATGGTAGTAGGGCCTTTCGTTCCTCACATGTATGGTAGTAGGTCCTTTCTTTCCTCACGTGTATGGTAGTAGGGCCTCTCGTTCCTCACGTATATGGTAGTGAGGTTTCTCGTTCCTCACGTGTATGGTATTGCGTCCTCTCGTTCCTCGCGTGTATGGTAGTGGGGTCTTTCGCTCCTCACGTGTATGGTAGTGGGTCCTCTCTTTCCTCACGTGTATGGTAGTGGGGCCTTTCGTTCCTCACGTGTATGGTAATGTGTCCCCTAGCTCCTCACTTGTAAGATAATAGGGCCGCTAGCTTTTCACGTGTATGGTAGTAGGTCCTCTCTTTCCCTCTTTCCTCACGTGTATGTTAGTGGGGTCTCTCGCTCCTCACTTATGTGGTAGTGGGGCCTCTCGTTCCTCACGTGTATGGCAGTGGGGCCTCTCTTTCCTCACGTGTATGGTAGTGGGTCCTCTCTTTCCTCACGTGTTTGGTAGTGGGTCCTCTCTTTCCTCACGTGTGTGGTAATGTGTCCCCTAGCTCCTCACTTGTAAGATAATAGGGCCGCTCGCTTCTCACGTGTATGGTAGTAGGTCCTCTCTTTCCTCACGTGTATGGTAGTGGGGTCTCTCGCTCCTCACGTATGTGGTAGTGGGGCCTCTCGTTCCTCACGTGCATGGCAGTGGGGCCTCTGGTTTCTCACGTGTATGGTAGTGGGCCTTTCGTTCCTCACGTGTATGGTAGTGGGTCCTCTCTTTCTTCATTTGTATGGTAATGGGGCCTCTCGTTCCTCACGTATATGGTAGTTGGGTCTCTTTTTCCTCACGTGTATGGTATTGGGTCCTCTCGTTCCTTACGTGTATGGCAGTGGGGCCTCTGGTTTCTCACCTGTATGGTAGTAGGGCCTTTCGTTTCTCATGTGTATGGTAGTGGGTCCTCTCGTTCCTCACGAGTAAGGTAATGGAGTCTCTTGTTTCTCTCGTGTATAGTAGTGGGTCTCTCGTTTCTCACGTATATGGTAGTGGGGTTTCTCGTTCCTCACGTGTATGGTATTGGGTCCTCTCTTTCCTCACGTGTATGGCAGTGGGGTCTTTCGCTCCTCACGTGTATGGTAGGGGGCCTCTTTTTTCTCACGTGTATGGTAGGAGGTCTCTCGTTCCTCTCGTGTATGGTAGTGGGTCCTCTCGTTCCTCACGTGTATGGTAGTGGGGTCACTCGTTCCTCGCGTGTATGGTAGTGGGTCATCTCGTTTCTCACATACATGGTAGTGGGGTTTCTTGTTCCTCACGTATATGGTAGGGGCCTCTCTTTTCTCACGTGTATGGTAGTGGGGGTCTCTCGTTCCTCACGTATATGGTAGTGGGGTCTCTCGTTCCTCACGTGTATGGTATTGGGTCCTCTCGTTCCTCACGTGTATGGCAGTAGGACCTCTGGTTTCTCACGTGTATGGTAGTAGGGCCTTTCGTTTCTCACGTGTATGGTATTGGGTCCTCTCGTTCCTCACGAGTAAGGTAGTGGAGTCTCTTGTTTCTCTCGTGTATGGTAGTGGGGTTTCTCGTTCCTCACGTATATGGTAGTGGGATCTCTCGTTCCTCACGTGTATGGTAGTAGGTCCTCTCGTTCCTCACGTATATGGAAGTGGGGTCTCTTGTTCCTTACGTTTATGGTAGTGGGTTCTCTCGTTCCTCACGTATATGGTAGTGGGGTGTTTCGCTTCTCACTTGTATGGTTATGGGGCCGCTCGCTCCTCGCGTGTATGGTTGTGGGTCCTCTCGTTCGTTGCGTGTATGGTAGTGGGGCCTTTCGCTCCTCATGTGTATGGTAGTGTGTCCCTTAGTTCCTCACACATATGGTAATGGGGCCGCTCGCTCCTCACGTGTATGGTAGTGGGGCCTCTTGTTTCTCCCGATGTTTTACAGTCTCTCCACCAGTGTACTTCCTAGAGTGATAAGAGTTTTTTCATCAGTGTACTTCCCAGAGTGATACAGCCTCTCTACCTGTGTACTTCCTGGAGTGATACAGTCTCTCCACCATTGTACGTTCCGGTATTGATTCAGTATCTCCACCGGTGTACATTTCGGAGTGATACAGTCTCTCCACCAATGTGCTTCCCGGAGTGATTCAGTCTCTCTACCAGCGTACTTCCCAGAGTGATCCAGTCTCTCCACCAGTGTACTTCCCAGAGTGATACAATCTCTCCATCACTGTACTTCCCGTAGTGATACAGTCTCTTCACCAGAGTGCTTCACGGAGTTACACCGTCTCTGCACCAATGTGCTTCCCTTAGTATTATAGTCTTTCTACCAGTGTACTTCCCGGAGTGATATAGTCTCTCCACCAGTTTATTTCCCGGAGTGATACAGTCTCTCTATCAATGTGCTTCCCTGAGAGATACAGTCTTTCCACCAGTGTACTTTTCGGAGTTATACAGTCTTTCTACTAGTGTACTTTTCGGAGTTTTACAGTCTCTCCACCTATGTAATTCCCGGAGTGATAGAGTTTCTCCCACCATCGTACTTCCAGGAGTGATAAAGTCTCTCCACCAGTGTACTTCCCGGAGCGATACAGTCTCTCCAACAGTGTACTTCCTGTACTGATAAGGTCTCTTCACCAGTGTACTTCCCGAAGTGATACAGTCTCTCCCCAGTGTACTTCCTGGAGTGATGCAGTGTCTCCTAGAGTGTACTTCCCTGAGTGATACAGTCTATCCCCAGTGAACTTCCCGAAGTGATACAGTCTCTCCACTAGTATACTTCCTGGAGTGATACAGTTTCTCCACCAGTATTCTTTCCGGAGTGATACAGAGTCTCCACCAGTGTACTTCCCAGAGTGATAAAGTCTCTCCACCAGGGTGCTTCCCGGAGTGATTCAATCTCTCCACCAGTGTACTTCCCGAGGGATGCAGTCGATCCACCAATGAGCTTTCCGGAGTAATAGAGTCTCTCTACCAGTGTGCTTCCTGGAGTGATACAGTCTCTTTACCGGTGTACTTCCCGGAGTGATACAGTCTCTCCAAAAGTGTACTTCCAGGATTGATAAAATATCCATCTGTGTACTTCCAGGAGTGATACAGTCTTTCCACCAATGTGCTTCCCAGAGAGATACAGTCTCTCCACAAGTGTACTTCCCAGGGTAATACAGTCTCTCTACCAGTGTACTTCCCAGAGTGATAAAGTCACTCCTACAGTGTGTTTCAAGGCATGATAGAGTCTCTCTACTAGTGTACTTCCCGAAGTTATATAGTCTCTCCACCAGTGTATTTCCTGGAGTGATATACTGTCTCTTCACCAGTATACTTTCCGGAGTGATACAGTCTCTCTACCTGGGAGTGACACTGTCTGTTCACCAGTGTGCTTCCCGGAATGATTCAGTCTCTCCACCAGAGTACTTTCCGGAGTGATACAGTCTCTCCACCAGTTTGCTTCACGGAGTGATTCAGTCTCTCCATCAGTGTACTTCTCAGAGTGACACAGTCCCTCCACCAGTGTACTTCCTAGAGTGATAAAGTCTCTCCACCAGTGTGCTTCCCGGAGTGATTTAGTTTCTTTTCCAGTGTGCTTCCCGAAGTGATTCAGTCTCTCCACCAGTGTACTTCCCGTAGTGATACAGTGTTTCCCACAGTGTACTTCCCGGAGTGGTACAGTATCTCCACCAGTGTTTCCCAGATAGATCAGTCTCTCCACCAGAGTACTTCCCAGACTGATACAGTGTCTCCACTAGTGTACTTCCCGGATTGATACAATTTCTCCACCAGTGTGCTTCCCAGAGTGATACAGTCTCTCCACCAGTGTGTTTCTCAGAGTGATACAGTATCTTCACCAGTGTGCTTCCCAGAGTGATTCAGTCTTTCCAAAAGTGTATCTTCCCACAGAGATACAGTATTTCCACCAGTGTACTTCTCTAAGTGATACAGTATCTCCACCAGTGTGTTTCCCGGAGTGATAGTCTCTCTACCAGTGTACTTTGCGAAGTAATACAGTCTCTCCACCAGTGTACATCCTAGAGTGATACAGTCTCTCCACCAGTGTGCTTTTCAGAGTGATAAAGTCTCTCCCTCAGTCTGCTTCCCAGAATTAAACAGTCTCTCCACCAGTGTGCTTCCTTGAGTGATACATTCTTTCCACCAGTGCGCTTCCCAGAGAGATACAGTCTCTCCAACAGTGTACTTCCCGAAGTGATACAGTCTCTCCACCAGTGTGCTTCCCAGAGTGATACAGTCTCTCCACCAGTGTGCTTCCATGAGCAATACAGTTTCTCCAACAGTGTACTTTCCGGAACGATACAATCTCTCTACCAGTGTACTTCTCGGAGTTACACAGTCTCTCCACCAGTGTGATTCCCGGAGTGATAGAGTCTCGCCACCATTGTACTTCCCAGAGTGATATAGTCTCTTCAGCAGTGTGCTTCCCGTAGTGATACAGTCTCTCCACCAGTGTACTTCCTGGATTGATACGATCTGTCCTCTAGTGTACTTCTCGGGGTAATGCAGTCTCTCCAACAGTGTGCTTCCCAGATAGATACAGTTTCTCCTCCAGTGTACTTCCCAGAATGATAGTGTCCACCAGTGTACTTCCCAGAGTGATACAGTTTCTCCACCAGTGTACTTCTCAGCATGATACAGTCTCTTCACCATTGTGCTTCCCGGAATGATACAGTCTCTCCACCTTTGTACTTCCTGGGATGAAACAGTTTCTCCACCAGTGTACTTTCTGGAGTGATAAAGTCTCTCCACCAGTGTGTATCCCGGAGTGATTCAGTCTCTCCAGCAGTGCACTTCCCGGAGAGATACAGTCGATCCAACAGTGAGCTTCCCGGAGTGATAGAGGCTCTCTACCAGTGTACTTCCCGGAGTGATACCACCTCTCTACCTGTGTACCTCCCGGAGTGATACAGTCTCTCCACCAGCGTTCATTTCGGAGTGATACAGTCTCACCTTCAGTGTGCTTCCCAGAGAGATGCATTCACTCCACCAGTGTACTTCCTGGCGTAATAGAATTCTCTCCGCTAGTGTATTTCGCGGAG
Source organism: Panulirus argus (assembly GCA_038088735.1). Taxonomy (NCBI): domain Eukaryota; kingdom Metazoa; phylum Arthropoda; class Malacostraca; order Decapoda; family Palinuridae; genus Panulirus; species Panulirus argus. The sequence continues at coordinate 9,002 of JAYMFT010211846.1, forward strand.
TGATACAATCTTTCCACCATTGTGCTTCCCAGAGTGATACAGTCTCTCCACAATTGTAATTCTCAGAGTAATACAGTCTCTCTAACAATGTACTTTCCGGAGTGATACAGGCTCTCCACCAGAGTGTTTTTCAGAGTGATAGAGTCTCTCTACCAGTGTACTTCCCGAGGTAATAGTGTCTCTACCTCTGTACTTCCCGGATTGATACAGTGTCTCCACCAATGTATTTCTCGGAGTAATACAGTCCCTCTACCAGTGTCCTTCCCGGAGTTATTAGTCTCTCCACCAGTGTGTTTCCCGGAGTGAGAGAATATCTTTACCAGTGTACTTCGCGATGTTATACAGTCTCCCCACCACAGTACTTCCTAGACTGATGCAGTCTCTCCGTCAGTATGCTTCCCGGAGTGATACTGTCTCTCTACCAGTGGGCTTTCCAGAGTGATACAGCTTCACCAGTGTGGTTCCCAGAGTGATACAGTCTCTCCACCAGTGTGCTTCCCGGAGAGATACAGTCTCTTCACCAATTTACTTCCCGAATTGATACAGTCTCTCTACCACTGTACTTCTCGGAGTTATACAGTCACTCCATCTGTGTAATTCCCGGTGATAGAGTCTCTCCATCATTGAACTTCCCGGAGTGATACAGTCTCTCCACCAGTGTATATATTGGAGTGATACAGTCTCTCCACCAGTGTACTTTCAGAAGTGATACAGTCTCTCCAACAGTGTACTTCCTGGAGTGATACAGTCTCTCCACCAGGGTACTTCATGGATTGATAAAGTCTCTCCACCAGCGTATTTTCCCGGAGTCCATAAAGTCTCTCCCCCACTGTACTTACTGGAGTGATACAATCTCTCCACCAATATACTTCCTGGATTGACAGTCTCTCCAACAGTGAGCTTCCCAGATAGATAAGTCTCTCCTACAGTGTACTTCCCAGAATGATAGAGTCTCCACTATTGTACTTCACAGAGGGAAACAGTCTCTCCACCATTGTACTTGTCAGCATAATACAGTCTCTTCACCATTTTACTTCCCGGAGTGACGCAATCTCCCCACCAGTGTACTTCCTGGAGTGATACACTTTCTCCAACAGTTTGCTTCCCAGAGTGATACAGCCTCTCCACCAGTGTACTTCCCAGAGTGATACAGTCTCTCCAGCAGTGTGCCTCCCGGAGTGATTTAGTCTCTCCACCAGTGTACTTCCCGGAGAGATACAGTCGATCCACCTGTGAGCTTCCCGGAGTAATAAATTCTCTCCAGCAGTGTGCTTCCCAGAGTGATACCGTCTCTCTACTAGTGTACTTCCCGGAGTGATACAGTATCTCCAAAAGTGTACTTCCCGGAGTGATACAATCTCTCTTCCTGTGTGCCTCCCGGAGTGATACAGTCTCTCCATCAGCGTACATTCTGAAGCGAAACAGTTTCACCATCAGTGTACTTCCCAGAGAGATACAGTCCCTCCACCAGTGTACTTCCTGGTGTAATAGAGTCTCTCTAACAGTGTACTTTCCGGGATGATACAGTCTCTCCACCAATGTGCTTCCCAAAGAGATACACTCTCTCCACCAGTGTACTTCTCGGAGTAATACAGTCTCTCTACCGGTGTACTTCCCGAGATTATACAGTCTCTCCACCAGTGTACTTCCTGAAGTGATACAGTCTCTCCACCAGTGTACTTGCCAGAGTGATAGTCTCTCTACCTGTGTACTTTCGGGAGTGATACAGTCTCTCCACCATTGTGCTTCCCAGAGTGTTTCAGTCTCTCCACCAGTATGCTTCCCGGAGTGATACAGCCTCTCCACCAGTGTACTTCCCGTAGTGATACAGTCTCACCACCAGTGTATTTCCCAGAGTGATGCAGTCTCTCTACCACTGTACTTCCCGGAGTGATGCAGTCTCTCCACCAGTGTAATTCCGAGTGATACAGTCTCTCCACCAGTGTGCTTCCTGGAGTGATACAATCTCTCCACCAGTGTATTTCCAAGACTGATGCAGTCTCTCCACCAGAGTACTTTCCAGACTGATACAGTTTCTCCATCAGTGTACTTCCCGGAGTGATAAGTCTCTCCACAAGTGTGCTTCCCGGAGTAATACAGTCTCTCCACCATTGTGATTCCCAGGATGATAGAATCTCTCCACCAGTGTGATTCCTAGAGTGATACAGTCTCTCCTCCAGTGTGCTTCACGGAGTGATATAGTCTCTGCACCAGTTTGCTTCCCAGAGTGATTCAGTCTTTCCAACAGTGTAACTTCCCTGAGTGATACAGTCTTTCCACCATTGAACTTCACGAAGAGATACAGTCTCTCCACTAGCGTGCTTCCCGGATTGATATATTCTCTCCACCAGTGTGTTTCCCGGAGTGATACAATCTCTCTACTAGTGTACTTCGCGAAGTTATACAGTCTCTCCACCAGTGTACTTCCTGGAGTGGTATAGTTTCTCCACCAGATTGCTTCCTGGAGTGATACAGCCTCTTCACCAGTGTGCTTCCTGAAGTGATACAGTCTCTCCACCAGCATTCTTCCCAGAGCGATACAGTCTCTCCACTAGTGTACTTCCCAGAGTGATACAGTGTCTTCACCAGTGTACTTCCTGGAGTGATAGAGTCTCTCCACCATTGTACTTCCTGGACTGATATAATCTTTCCACCAGTGTGCTTCCCTGAGTGATACAGTCTCTTCTCCAGTGTACCTTCCGCGAGTGATGCAGTCTCTTCACTTGTGTATTTCCCGGAGTGATATAGTCTTCACTAGCGTGCTTCCTGGAATGATATAGTCTCTCCGCCAATGTACTTCCCGGAGTGATACAATCTCTCCACCAGTGTACTTCCCGGGATGACAAAGTCTCTCCACCAGTATGCTTCCCGGAGTGATACAATCTCCACCAGCGTACTTCCCGAAGTGATACTGTCTCTCCACCAATGTACGTCCCGGAGTGATACAGTCTCTCTACCAGTGTATTTCCCAGAGAGATGCAATCTCTCGACCAGTGTACTTTCCGGAGTGATAGAGTCTCTCCCCCAGTGTACTCCCCGGAGTGATACGGAAACCACCAGTGTGCTCTCCAGAGTGATACAGTCTCTCCTCCAGTGATCTTTTAAGCCTGATACAGTCTCTTTCAATTGTATTTCCCGGAGTAATACAGTCTCTCCACCAGTGCACTTTCCAAAGTGATACTTTCCACCAGTTTACTTCCCGGAGAGATACAGTCTCTCCAACAGTGTACTTCTCGAAGCGATAAAGTCTCTCCCCTAATGTACTTCCCAGAGCGATAGTTTCTCCTACAGTGTACTTTCTGGAGTGATAGTCTTTCCACCAGTGTATTTCCCAGAATGATATAGTCTCTGTACTAGCGTACTTTCCGGAATTATACAGTCTCTCCACCAGTGTACTTCTCGGGATGGTACAGTCTTTCCACTAGTGTACTTCCCCGAGTGATAGAGTCTTTTCACCAGTGTACTTCCCGGAGTGATATAGTCTCTCTACCATTGTGCTTCCCAGAGTGATACAGTCTGTCTTTCAGTGTACTTCCCGGATTGATACAGTCTCTCCACCAGTGTACTTCTCAGCTTGAAACAGCCTCTTCACCATTGTACTTCCCGGAGTGATACAGTCTCTCCAAATTGTACTTCCTGGAGTGATACAGTCTCTCCACTAGTGTGATTCCCGGAGTGATTCAGTGTCTCCACCAGTGTATTTCCCTGAGTGATATTGTCTCTCCACCAATGTAGTTCCCGGAGTGATACAGTCTCTCCACTAGTGTGATTCCCGGAGTGACTCAGTGTCTCCACCAGTGTACTTCCCTGAATGATACTGTCTCTCCACCAATGTACTTCCCGGAGTGATACAATCTCTCCACCAGTGTATTTCCCAGAGTGATGCAGTCTCTCCACCAGTGTACTTCCAGGAGTGATAGTCTCTCCACCAGTTTACTTTTAAGAGTGATACAGTCTCTCCACCAGAGTACTTCCTAGACTGATATAGTCTCTCTACCAGTGTGCTTCCCGGAGTGATACAGTCTCTCCACCAGTGTACTTTCCAGAGTGATACAGTCTCTCCACCAGTGTATTTCCCAGAGTGATGCAGTCTCTCGACCAGTGTACTTTCCGGAGTGATACATTCTCCACCAGTGTGTTTCCCAGTGTGATGCAGTTTCTTGAACAGTGTACTTCCCCGAGTGATACAGTCTTTCCACTAGTGTACTTCTTCAAGTGATACAGTCCCTCCACCAGTGTACTTCCAAGAGTGATACAGTCTCTCCACTAGTGTGATTCCCGGAGTGGTTCAGTGTCTCCACCAGTGTACTTCCAAGAGTGATGCAGTTTTTTCAACAGTGTACTTCCCAGAGTGATGCAGTCTCTCTACCAGTGTACTTCCGGAGTGATACAGTCTTTCCGTCAGTGCACTTCCCAGTGTGATGCAGTTTCTAGCCCAGTGTACTTCCCCGAGTGATACAGTCTCTCCACTAATGTATTTCCCGGAGTGATACAGTCTCTCCACCAATGTGCTTCCCGGAGTGATACAGTCTTTCTAACAGTATGCTTCCTGAGTGATAGAGTCTCTCTACCAGTGTACTTCCCAAAGTTATACAGTCTCTCTACCAGTGTACTTTCCAGAATGATACCGTCTCTCCACTAGTGTACTTCCCGGAGTGATACAGTCTGTCCTCCAGTGTACTCACCGGAGTGATGCATTCTATCCACCAGTGCACTTCTCAGATTGAAACAGTCTTTTCACCACTGTACTTCCCGGAGTGATGCAGTCTCTCTAACAGTCTACTTCCCAGAGTGATACAGTCTCTCCACTAGTTTGATTCAGTGTCTCCACCAGTGTTCTTCTCTGAGTGATACAGTCTCTCCAACAATGTATTTCCCAGAGTGATGTAGTCTCTCCACCAGTGTGCTTCCTAGTGTGATACAGTCCCCCACCAGTGTACTTCCAAGAGTGATACAGTCTCTCCACTAGTGTGATTCCCAGAGTGGTTCAGTGTCTCCACCAGTGTACTTCCATATGTGATACAGTCTCTCCAACAGTGCACTTCCCAGAGTGATCCCATGTCTCCGCCAGTTTACTTCCTAGAGTGATACAGTCTCTCAGCCAGTGTACTTTCAAGAGTGGTACAGTCTCTCCATCATTGTACTTTCCGGAGTGATACAGTCTCTCCACCAGTGTACTTATCATCGTGATGCAGTCTCTCGACCAGTGTACTTCCCCGAGTGTAGAGTCTCTCCACTAGTGTATTTCTCAGGGTGATACAGTCTCTCCACCAGTGTGCTTCCTGGAGTGATACAGTCTTTCTAACAGTATGCCTCCTGAGGGATAGAGTCTCGCTGTCAGTGTACTTCCCGAAGTTTTACAGTCTGTCTACCAGTGTACTTCAAAGAGAGATATTGCTTCTCCACCAGTCTGCTTCCCGAAGTGATACAGTCTGTCCTTCAGTGTACTTCCCGGATTGATACATTCTCTCCACCATTGAACTCAGCTTGAAACAGTCTCGTCACCATTGTACTTCCCTGAGTAATAAAGTCTCTCCAACAGTGCACTTTCCGGAGTGATACAGTCTCACCACTAGTGTGATTCCCGGGGTGATTCAGTGCCTCCACCATTGTACTTCCTTGAGTGATACAGTCTCTCCACCAGTGTACTTCCCAGAGTGATCCCGTGTCTCCACCAGTTTGCTTCCTAGAGTGATACAGTTTTTCAACTAGTGTACTTCCAAGAGTGATACAGTCTCTTCACCATTGCACTTTTCAGAGTGATACAGTCTCTCCACCAGTGTACTTCCAAGAGTGACACAGTCTCTCCACCATTGTACTTTCCGGAGTGATACAGTCTCTCCACCAGTGTACTTCCCAGTATGATGCAGTCTTTCGACCTGTGCACTTCCCAGAGTGATACAGTCTCTCCACTAGTGTATTTCCTGGAGTGATACCGTCTCTCCACCAATGTGCTTCTCGGAGTGATACAGTCTTTCTAACAGTATGCTTCCTGAGTGATAGAGATTCTCTGCCAGTGTACCTCCTGCTGTTATACGGTCTCTCTTCCAATGTACTTCCCAGAGTGATACTGTCTCGCCACCAGTGTGCCTCCCGGAGTGATACTGTCTGTCCTCCAGTGTACTTACCGGAATGATGCAGTCTCTCCACAAGTGTACTTCTCAGCTTGAAACAGTCTCGTCAACTTTGTACTTCCTGGAGTGATGCAGTTTCTCCAACAAGGTACTTCCCGGAGTGATACAGTCTCTCCACTAGTATGATTCCTGGAGTGATTCAGTGTCTCCACCGGTGTACTTCCCTGTGTAATACAGTCTCTCCAACAGTGTACTTCAAAGAGTGATCTCGTGTCTCCACCAGTTTACTTCCCAGTGTGATGCAGTCTCTCGACCAGTGTACTTCCCAGAGTGATACAATCTTTCCACTAGTGTATTTCCCGGAGTGATACAGTCTCTCCACCAACGTGCTTCCCGGAATGATACAATCTTTCTAACAGTATGCTTCCTGAGTAATAGAGTCTCTCTGCCAGTGTACTTCCCAAAGTTATACAGTCTCTCTACCAGTGTACTTCAAAGAGTGAAACTGTCTCCCACCAGTGTACTTCCCGGAGAGATACAGTCTCTCCACCAGTGTACTTCTCAGCTTGAAAGTCTTTTCACCATTGGACATCCCGGAGTGATACAGTCTCTCAACCAGTGTACTTCCCGGAGTGATACAGTCTCTCATTTAGTGTGATTTCCGGAGTGATTCAGTGTCTCCACCAGTGTACTTCCAAGAGTGATACCTTCTCTCCAACGGTGTATTTCCCAGAGTGATGCAGTCTCTCCTTCAGTGTACTTCCTAGAGTGATAATGTCTCTCCAACAGTGTACTTCCGAGAGTGATACAGTCTCTCCACCAAAGTACTTCCCGGAGTAATGCAGTCTCTAATTCAGTGTGCTTCCCGGAGCGATACACTCTGACCTACAGTGAACTTCCAGGATTGATACAGTCTCTCCACCAATGTACTTCTCAGCTTGGAATAGTTTCGTCACCATTGTACTTCCCGGAGTGATATAGTTTCTCCAACAGTGTACTTCCCGAAGTGATACAACTCTCTATTAGTGTGATTCCCAGGGTGATTCTGTGTCTCCTCCAGTTTACTTTCCTGAGTGATACAGTCTCTTAGCCAGTGTACTTCCAAGAGTGATACAGTCTCTCCACCAGTGTACTTATCAGTGTGATGCAGTCTCTCTAAAAGTGTACTTCCCAGAGTGATGCAGTCTCTCTAAAAGTGTACTTCCCAGAGTGATACAGCCTCTCCACTAGTGTATATCCCGGAGTGATACAGTCTTTCCACCAATGTGCTTCCCGTAGTAATACAGTCTTTCTGAAAATATGCTTCCTGAGTGATAGAGTCTCTCTGCCAGTGTACTTCCCGAAGTTATACAGTCTCTCTACCAGTGTACTTCATAAAGTGACACTGTCTCTCCACCAGTGTGCTTCTAGGAGTGATACAGTCTGTCCTCAAGTGTACTTACCGGAGTAATACAGTCTCTCCACCAGTGCACTTCTCATCTTGAAACAGTCTTATCACCACTGGATTTCCCGGAGTGATACAGTCTCTGCAACAGTGTACTTCCCAGACTGATACAGTCTCTCCATTAGTGTGATTCCCGGACTGATTCAGTTTCTCCACCAGTGTACTTCTCTGAGTGATACCGTCTCTCCACCAGTGTATTTCCCAGAGTGATGCAGTCTCTCCACTAGTGTACTTCTTAGAGTGATACAGTCTCTCCAACAGTGTACTTCCCGGAGTGATACAGTCTCTCCACTAGTGTGATTTCCGGAGGGATTCTGTGTCTCCATCAATGTACTTGCCTGAGTGATACAGTCTCTCCACCAGTGTACTTCCCAAAGTGATACAGTCTCTCAACCAGTGTACTTCCAAGAGTGATAGAGTCTCTCCACCATTGTACTTTCCGGAGTGATACAGACTCTCCACCAGTGTACTTCCCAGAGTGATGCAGTTTCTCGTTCAGTGTACTTCCAAGACTGATACAGTCTCTCCACTAGTGTATTTTCCGGAGTGATACAGTCTCTCCACCCATGTGCTTCCCTGAGTGATACAGTCTTTCTACCAGTGTGCTTCCCGGATTGATACAGTCTCTCCACCAGTGTACTTCCCATGGTGATAGAGTCTTTTCACCATTGTACTTCCCGCAGTGATTCAGTCTCACCAGCGTACTTCCCAGAATGATAGAAGCTTTCTATTAGTGTACTTCCCACAGTGATAGTCTCATCATCAGTCTGCTTTTCGGAGTGATTCAGTCTCTCCACCAGTGTGCTTCCCGGAGTGATAGAGACTCTCCAAATGTGTACTTCCCAGAGTGATGCAGTCTTTCCACCAATGTGCTTCTCGGAGTGATGCAGTTTTTCTACAAGTGTGCTTCCCGAAGTGATACAGTCTCTCCACCAGTGTGCTTCCCGTTGTGATTCAGTCTCTCCACCAGTGTACCTCCCGGAGTGATACAGTCGATCCAACAATGTGCTTCCCGGAGTAATACAGTCTCTTCACCAGTGTACTTCCCAGAATGATGCAGTCTTTCCATCAATTTGCTTTCCGGAGTGGTTCAGTCTCTTCACCTCTGTACTTCCCGGAGTGATACAGTCTGTCCACCAGTTTGCTTTCCGGAGTGATACAGTGTTTCTACCAGTGTACTTTTCAGAGTGATACAGTCTCTCCACCAGTGCTCTTCCCGGAGAGATTCAGTCTCTCCACCAGTGTACTTTCCAGAATGATACAGTCTCTCCATCAATGTGCTTCCCGGAGTGGTTCAGTCTCTCCATCTCTGTACTTCCCGGAGTGATACAGTCTCTCCACCAGTTTGCTTCCCGGAATGATACAGTCTTTCTACCAGTGTGCTTCCCAGAGTGATACAGTCTCTCCACCAGTGTTTTTCCCGGAATGATTCAGTCTCTCCACCAGTGTACTTCCCGGAAGAATACAAAGTTTCCACCAGTATGCTTTCCTGAGTGATTCAGTCTCTCCACCAGTGTACTTCCCAGTGTGATACAGTCTCTCCACCAGCGCACTTCCCAGAGTTATAAAGTCTGTCCACCATTGTACTTCCCGGAGTGATTCAGTCTCTCCACCAGTATACTTCCCAGAGTGTTAGAGTATCTCGACCAGTGTATTTGCCAGAGTAATACAGTCTTTTCACAAATATGCTTCCCAGAGAGATACAGTGTATCTACTAATGTACTTCCCGGAGTAATACAGTGTCACTATCACTGTACTTCCCGGAGTTATATAATCTCTCCACCAGTGTCTCCCGGAGTAATAGAGTCTCTCTACCAGTGTACTTCTTGAAGTTAAACAATCCTTTACCAGTGTACTTCCCGCAGTGATACAGTCTCTCCACCCATGTGCTTCCCAGAGTGATAAGTCTCTCCACCAGTGTGCCTCCCAGAGTGATTCACTCTCTCTAAAAGTGTACTTACCAGAGTGATACAGACTCTACAACAGTGTTCTTCCCGAAGTGATATAGTCTCTCCACCAGTGTACTTCTCGGAGTGATACTCTCTCTCCACCAGTGCATTTCTTAGAGGGATAGAGTCTCTCCACCAATTTACATCTCGGAGTGATTCAGTCTCTCCATCAGTGTGCTTCTCGGAGTGATACAGTCTCTCCACCAGTGTACTTCCCGGAGCGATATAGTCTTTCTACCAGTGTGTTTCCAAGATTGATACAGTCTCTCCACCAGTGTATTTCCCTAAGTGATACAATGTTTCTAATATTGTGCTTCTCGGAGTGATACAGTCTCTCCAACAGTGTACTTCCCGGAATTATTTAATCTCTCCACCAGTGTGCTTCCCGAAGTGACACAGTATCTCTACTAGTGTGCTTCATGAAGTGATACAGTCTTTCCACCAGTGTACTTCACGCAGCGATACAGTCTCTTCACCAGTGTACTTCCCAGAGTGATACAGTCTCTCCACCAGTGTCCTCCTCGAAGTGATACAGCTTCTCCACCAGTGTCCTCCTCGGAGTGATAAAGTCTCTCCACCAGTGTACTTCCCGGAGTGATACAATCTCTTCCACAGTGTACTTCTTTGAGTGATACAGTCTTTCCACCAATGTACTTCCCGGAATGATAGAGTCTCTCCACCAGTGTGCTTCCTGGCGTGATACAATCTCCACCGGTGTACTTCCCGAAGTATTTCAGTCTCTCCACCAGTGTACTACCCGGAGTGATACAGTCTCTCCTCCAGTGCACCTCCTGGAGTAATACAGTCTCTAAACCAGTGTACTTTCCGGAATCATACAGTCTCTCCACCAATGTGCTTGATGGAGTGATTTACTCTCTTCACCAGTGTACTTCCCAGAGTGATACAGTCTCTCCATCAGTGTGCTTCCCAGAGTGATTCATTCTCTCCACCAGTGTATTTCCCAGAGTGACATAATCTCTCCACCAGTGTGCTTCTCGGAGTGATACAGTCTCCACCAGTGTGCTTCCCTGAGTTATACAGTCTCTCCACTATTGTACTACCCGGGATGATACAGTCCCTCCACCAGTGTGCTTGCCGGATTGATACAGTCTCTCCACCAGGGTACTTTCTAGAGTGATAAAGTCTCTCTTTATTGTACTTCCTGAAATGATACAGTCTCTCCCCCAGTGTACTCCCTGGAGTGATAAAGTCTCTCCACCAGTGTACTTAACGGATTGACACAGTCTCTACACCAAAGTACTTCTTCGAGTGATACATTTTCTCCACCAGTGTACTTCCCGGAGTGATACAGTCTCTCTGCCGGTGTGATTCCCGGAGTGATACAGTCTCTCCACCAGTGAGCTTCTCGAAGTAATACACTCTCTCCACCAGTGTTTTTCCCGGAGGGATAAAGTCTCTCCACCAATGTGCTTCCCGGAGTGATTCAGTCTCTCCACCAGTGTACTTCTCAGTGTGATAAAGTCTCTCCACCAGTGTTCTTACCAGAGTGATAAAGTCTCTCCATCATTGTACTTCCCGGAGTGATTCAGTCTCTCCACCAGTGTACTTCCCAGAGTGTTAGAGTCTCTCTTCCAGTGTACTTTCCAGAGTGATACAGTCTCTCCACCAATATGCTTCCCAGAGAGATAAAGTCTTTCCACTAATGCACTTCCCGGAGAAATACAGTGTGCCTACCAGTATACTTCCTGATTTGATACAGTCTCTCCACCAGTGTTTCCCGGAGTAACAGAGTCTTTCTACCAGTGTAATTCCCGAAGTTATAAAATCTCTTCACTAGCGCACTTCCCGCAGTGATACAGTTTCTCCACCAGTGTGCTTCCCAGTGTGATACAGTATCTCCAAAAGTGTACATGCCAGAGTGATACAGTCTCTCCACCAGTGTACTTCCCGGAGTGATACACTCTCTCCACCTGTTTGCTTCCGGAGTGATACAGTCTCCTCACCAGTGTGCTTCCCGGAGTGATACACTCTCTCCATCAGTGTACTTTTCGGAGTATTACGGCCTCTCCAACAGTGTGTTTCCTGGCATGATACAGTCTCCACGAGTGTACTTCCCGTAGTGATACAGTCTCCTCACCATTGTACTTCCCGGAGCGATAAAGTCTCTCCATCAGTGTACTTCCCGGAGCGATAGAGTCTCTCTACCAGTGTACTTCCCAGATTGACACAGTCTCTCACCAGTCTGCTACTCGGGATGATACAGTCTCTCCACCAGTGTGCTTCCCGGAATGATAGAGTCTCCATCAGTGTATTTCCTGGAGTGATACAGTTTCTCCATCTGTGTACTTCCTGGAGTGATGCAGTCTCTCCACCAGTGTGCTTCCCGGAGTGACACAGTCTCTCTATCAGCGGGATTCCCGGAGCGATACAGTCTCTACACCAGTGTACTTCCCACACTGATGCAGTCTCTCCACCACAGTGCTTCCTGGAGCAATTCATTCTCTACCAGTGTATTTTACGGAGAGATACAGTAGATCTACCAGTGAACTTCCAGAAGTGATACAATCTCCTCACCACTGTGCTTCACGGATTGATATAGTTTCTCCATCAGTGTGCTTCCCAGAGTGATATAGTATCTCTTCCAGTTTACTTCCCGGAGTGTTACAGTTTCTCCACCAGTGTCAATCTTGAAGTGATACAGTCTTACCATCAGTGTGCTTCCCGGAGAGAGATAGAGCCTCTCCACTAGTGTACTTCTCTTAGTAATAAAGTCTCTCCACCAGTATATATCCCAGGGTAAAACAGTCTCTTCCTCATTGTGTTTCCCGGAGAGATACAGATTCTCCACCACTTTATTTCCCAGAGTAATACAATCTCTCTACCAGTGTTTCCCGGAGTGATACAGTCTCTCCACCAGTGTACTTCCCAGAGTGTTAGAGTCTCTCTTCCAGTGTACTTTCCAGAGTGGTACAGTCTCTCCACCGATATACTTCCCAGAGAGATACAGTCTCTCCACTAATGTACTTCCCGGAGAAGTACAGTGTCCCTACCAGTGTACTTCCTAATGTGGTACAGTCTCTCCACCAGTGTTTCCCGGAGTAACAGAGTCTCTTTACCTGTGTACTTCCCGAAGTTATACAGTCTCTACACTAGTGCACTTCCCGCAGTGATACAGTATCTCCACCATTGTGATTTCCATTGTGATACAATCTCTCCACTAGTGTGCTTCCCAGAATGATTCAGTCTCTCCAAAAGTGTACTTGCCAGAGTGATACAATCTATCCACCAATGTACTTCCCAGAGTGATACACTTTCTCCACCTGTGTGCTTCTCGGAGTGATGCAGTCTCTCCACCAGTATGCTTCCCAGAGTGATAGAATCTCTACACCAGCGTGTTTCCGGAGTGATACAGTCTCCCCACCAGTGTACTTTTCGGAGTGATACTGTCTCTCCACTAGTGTATTTCCTTGAGCGATATAGTGTCTCCACTAGTTTACTTTTCGGAGTGATTCAGTCTCTCCACCAGTGTTCTTCCCTAAGTGATTCATTTTTTCCAATAGTGTACTTCCCAGAGTGATACAGTCTCTCCACCAGTGTACTTCCTGTCGTGATACAGTCTTTCTACCAGTTTGCTTCCCAGAGCGATAGCGTCTCTCTACCAGTGTGCTTCCCAGAGGGATACAGTCTCTCCACCAGTGTGCTTCTCGGAGTTTTCAGTCTGTCTACCAGCGTGTTTCCCTGAGTGATACAGTCTCTCCACCAGTGAGCTTCCCGGAGTGATACACTCTCTCTAAAAATGTGCTTCCCGGAGTGATACAGTCTTTCTATCAATGTGCTTCCTAGAGTGATAGAGTCTCTTTACCGGTGAAATTCTCGAAGTTATACAGTGTGCTTCTCGGAGTGATACAGTCTCTCTACTGGTGTGCTTCTCGGAGTGATACAGTCTCTCTACTGGTGTGCTTCTCGGAGTGATACAGTCTCTCTACCAGTGTACTTTCAGCAGTGATACAGTCTCTTCACCAGTGTTCTTCACAGAGTGATAAATTCTCTCTACATGAGTATTTCCCGGAGTGATACAGTCTGTCCACCAGCGTACATTCCAGAGTGATACAGAGTCTCCGCCAGTGTGCTTCCAAGAGAGATATAGTGTGTCCACCAGTGTACTTCCCGGAGTCATACAGTATCTCCACCACTGTATTTCCCAGAGTGATACAGTCTCTCCACCAATGTGCTTCCAGGAGAGATGGAGTCTCTCCACTAGTGTACTTCCCAGACTGATAGTCAATCCACCAATGTGCTTCCTGGAGTGATACAGTCTTTCTACCGTGTGCTTCCCTGAGTGATAGAGTCTCTCTACCAGTGTACTTCCTGAAGTTATACAGTCTCTCCTCCAGTGTGCTTCCCAGAGTGATACAGTCTCTCTACCTGTGTTCTTCCCGGAGTGATACCGTCTCTCCATTAGTGTGCTTTTCGAAGTGATTCCGTCTCTCCACCGGTGTACTTTCAAGAGTGATACACTCTCTACCAGTGTACTTCCCAAAGTGATACAGTCTCTCCATCATTTTACTTTCCACAGTGATTCAGTCTTTCCACCATTGTATTTCCCAGAGTGATTTAGTATCTCCGCCATTGTACTTCCCACAGTGATACAGTCTCTCCCAAAAATGTGCTTCCCGGAGTGATATAGTCTTTCTACCAATGTGCTTCCCTTAGTGATAGAGTCCCTTTATCAGTGAATTTCTCGAAGTAATACAGTCTCTCCTCCAGTGTACTTCCCAAAGTGATACAGTCTCTCCACCAGTGTACTTCCCAGGGTGATACAGTCTCTCCAACAGTGTACTTCCCAGAGTGATACAGTCTCTCAAACAGTGAACTTCCGAGTGATACAGTCTCTCCACCATTGCACTTCCCAGAGTGATACAGTCTCCCCACCAATGTACTTCCGAGAGTGATACAGTCTCTCCACCAGTATTCTTTCCAGAGTGAAACACTCTCTCCAGCAGTGTACTTCCCAGAGTGATGCAGTCTCTCCACAAGTGTTCTTCCCAGAGTGATACAGTCTCTCCACCAGTACTCTTCCCAGAGTGAAACAATCTCCCCTCCAGTGTACTTCCCAGAGTGATACAGTCTCTCCACCAGCGTACATTCCGGAGTGATACAGTGCCTCCGTCAGTGTGCTTCCCAGAGAGATATAGTGTAGCTACCAGTGTACTTCCCGGAATCAAACAGTATCTCCACCAGTGTATTTCCTGGAGTGATACAATCTCTCCACCAATGTGCTTCCCGGAGAGAAAGAGTCCCTCCACCAGTGTATTTCTCGGAGTGATACAGTCTCTCCACCAATGTGCTTCCTGGAGTGATAGAGTCTTTCTACCAGTGTGCTTCCCTGAGTGACATATTCGATCTACCAGTGTACTTCCTGAATATGTACAGTCTCTCCCAGAGTGATACAGTCTCTCCATCAGTGTGCTTTTCGGAGTAATTCCGTCTTTCCACCAGTGTACTCCCCAAAGTGATACAGTCTCCACCAGTGTACTTCCCGGAGTGATACAGTCTCTGCATCATTTTACTTTCCGGAGTGATTCAGTCTCTCCACATTGTACTTCCCAGAGTGATTCATTATCTCCGCCACTGTACTTTCCAGAGTGATACAATTTCTCCAAAAAATGTGCTTTCTGGAATGATACAGTCTTTCTACCAATGTACTTCCCGGAGTGACAGAGTCTCTTTACCAGTGAATTTCTCGAAGATATACAGTTCTCCTCCAGTGTACTTCCCAGAGTGATACAGTCTCTCCAACAGTGTACTTCCCAGAGTGATACAGTCTCTCCAAAAGTGAACTTCCCAGAGTGATACAGTCTCTCCACCATTGTACTTCCCAGTGATACAGTCTCCCAACCATTGTGCTTCCCAGAGTGATACAGTCTCTCCACCAGTATTCTTCCCAGAGTGAAACAGTCTCTCCAGTAGTGTTCTTCCCAGAGTGATACAGTCTCTCCACAAGTGTTCTTCCCAGAGTGATACAGTCTCTCCACCAGTACTCTTCCCAGAGTGAAACAGTCTCTCCACCAGTGTTCTTCCCGGAGTGATGCAGTCTCTCCACCAGTGTACTTCCGAGAGTGATGCAGTCTCTCCACAAGTGTTCTTCCCAGAGTGATACAGTCTCTCCACCAGTGTGCTACTCGGGATGATACAGTCTCCCCACAAGTGTGCTTCCCGGGGTGATACAGTCTCTCCACCATTGTACTTCCCGAAGTGATACTGTCTCTACTCCAGTGAGTTTCCCGGAGTGATAGAGTCTCTCTACCAGTGTACATCCCGAGGTTAGACAGTCTCTCCTCCAGAGTACATCCTGGAGTGATACAATCTCTCCAGAAGTGTACTTCCCAGAGTGATATAATCTCTCTACCTGTGTATTTCTCGGAATGATACAGTCTTTCAACCAGCGTGCTTCCCGGAGTGATTCAATCTCTACACTAGTGTCCTTCCTGGAGTGATACAATCTCTCCACCATATTAATGTGTTTCCTGGAGTGAATCAGTCTCTCCACCAGTGTGCATCCGAGAGTGATTCAGTCTCTCCACCATTGTGCATCCCGGTTTGATACAGTCTCTCCACTTATGTATTTCCCAGAGTGATGCAGTTTCTCTAACAATGTACTTCCCAGAGTGATACAATCTCTTCACCAGTGTACTTCCGTTAGTGACTCAGTCTCTCCACCAGTGTACTTCCCAGAGTGATGCAGTCTCTCCACTGTTGTACCTCCCAGAGTGACACAATCTTTCCACCATTGTACTTCCCGTTTTGATACAGTCTCTCCACCAGTGTATTCCCCAGAGTGATGCAGTTTCTCTACCAGTGTACTTCCCAGAGTGATACAGTCTCTTCACCAGTATACTTCCCTTAGTGATTCAGTCTCTCCATCACTG
>JAYMFT010211847.1:0-11496 GCA_038088735.1 Panulirus argus
TTTTCTTCGTCTGTTTCCTGGCGCTACCTCGCTGACGCGGGAAACAGCGATCAAGTATAATAAAAAAAAAATAATAAGGTATTACAGTAAAGGACTTTACATTAGACATGGGGTGTTCCTAGGGAACCTTATCTTCAAAAAAATTGAGTTACCAGTCATGAATAAAGACATTTCTTATTCCAAATGTTTTGAAAACATCATGTAATCATCATGCTGAAAAAAAAAAAGATTATTCACAGAAACACTAAAAATAATCTTTAAAAACAATATAGCAAGAAAACATTACATCTAAACAATCTTTAAAGGTACAACAAAAACATGCTGTTAACTTGGACTTCATCATTCTGTTATATGTTTTTTGGAGCCTTTAAGCTTACTTCACCAGGGGGAGGTATTTCCTTTTTGTATTGATTTTAAAGATATTTTTCTATACTTTACTATTTCTCTGTTTTAGATGATGATGGCATAGGCAAACATATCAAAACTTTATTTTCATAGGCAATTCATCACCCAGTATATCAAATGGGAGAACATGAGTGACTGGAGGGGCATTTTAACTTGCAACCCATATTTCATGGATGTTTGCTCATAAGCTTTCTTAAACACAATAACAAACAATGCCGTGAATTCTTACTTAAAAAATAATAATGATTTGGTTCACTGAAACATTAAATATACCACAAACTTTATATCCTACCTGGACACAAAATCAATAAACTCAGGTTGCCACTGGTCAGGTTCACGGAATGATGGAGGGGGCTTGGTGGGGATCATAAATATGGCACGCATGGGATGAATGTCTCCATAAGGAGGTTTACCTTCTGCCATTTCTAATGCCGTTATACCTGTAAAAATATAACAAGCCCTTTAGAAAACACAACTAAACTTTCTCAAATATCTATGCCAATATTACAACATTACATAAAAGCACTGCAGTGCATGAATATAACATGATATCTATAAAATGGTTTGCTTGGTCTTCTGATGGAAATGAAATCAGTGTTTCACCACGCTAACAATTACATACAAAAGCTTCGGAAGATTTCCGATAGTTTTCAATGCAGAATGTCATATATTATACAAGACAGCTAAAGACTGGATGTGTGCAAATGAGGCTAATGTTTTTGTGTTCCTAATGCTACCTCAAGATGGCAGGTAAGGCAATGTTATAAAAAAAAAAAGGCTTATCACAAGAATACTTACCTAAACTCCATATATCTGCTACACAATCATAACCTATTTCCTGAATTACTTCTGGGGCCATCCAAAAAGGAGTGCCTATCACAGTGTTTCTTTTGGCCATTGTGTCCTGTAAAGAGGTATTTATCTTTAAAATAAGTGATCCTACATACCTATTAATAACTATTTTCTACTAAAATATCTACTGCTTGTCATACAGCAAAAAGAAAGGCCTTTTCATGTAAATAAATCACGGAACCTAAAGTAGGAAACACAGTAAATTTACCTCACAAAGCTGGGTGTCCCTGCCCCTATAGAAAGCCTCCAGGTTGGGGCTGGGGACCCCAGTTCTGCACGTGTATCTCAAAACAGGGTATGTAGTGTCTCATAAAAGGGATATGTGATGTCAGACAAAAGCCAAATGCCTGGAACCATTTTCAAAAAGAATTGTAGTGAAACTGGAACAAGTTAGGTATGTGCAAGACAAGACTGAGAAGTAATGGGACCTTTGAGTGAAATGGAAAGAATAGCAGGGTCAGGCTTACACAAGGATATGGATAAGCTACGTAAGAGAGAGCATGGATGAAGGAGAAGTAGGCTGAGGGGATGTCTGCTTGCTGTAATGATGAAACATACACAATGTGATGACACAGGAGGAGGTCAAAAATACTATTTGGAGGGAACTTGTGATATCAAAGGAATATAAAGGAGAAACTGAGTGTGATGCACAGCTTAAATGGATGGATGAGGAACATATCAGTAGTGACAAGCAGGTACAGGATCCCATGTGCAATGGTAATGGCAAAAGAATACATGGATTATGCACATAAACAGGCTCATAGGCATGAACCTTGTAAAAACATACCTTAAACACAGAGATACTCATAGGTATATACACATGCACTGATGACATATACAAAATCAATAAGTAATTCATACATGCAATTAGGGCTAAAATCTTTTATTTGTTAAAAGAACACTATCACATAAAAATATCATAAACACAAGAGGATACTTACTGACAGCTGACCTGCCACACCAAAGTCTGCCAGTTTGGCATGACCTTGGGTATTAAGTAATATATTTCCAGCTTTGATGTCTCTGTGAATTTTCCGTCTGAGGTGGAGATACTCTAAACCACGCAAAGTATCTAATACAACTGTTGCTATTTCTTCTTCAGTCAGTGTTTTCTTCCGTAATCTCATGATGTCCGATACTGAACCAGCACCACAGTACTCCATGACAATCTGGAAATCATAAGATCATTACAACAACTGTTGGTGTTTTTACTTCTCCTGCCCTTCAGGAAAGACATCTTACCTTTCCCAAGACAAAACTCTAATTGAATATACATAAATGAAAATACTATTCTAATGCCATGCTATATTCAAAGATGGATGAATATCTTCATTTTGACTCAGACATGATCAGATATAGCTTTTCCTTCAAAAGGATCCACCAACAGAACATGAAAGGCATCAAATTTCAATCAACAGGATAAAAACTGATCAGATAAATATAATTAAACATCGTTGTCTTAATCCAATCAAACTACATCTAAAAGCAGGGTGGAGGATGAGAGGCACTGCTTAACCTTCTTTTTCCACATTAAATGTGCATAAAGAGGTTCCTCCATCAAAACTAAATTTCTGTGCTGAGCAAATGAGTTAGGAAGAACAAAGCTTCAATCATAATTGGACCAAAGTCAATGAGAGGTGGTAATCTTTATCACATCATAGAACAAGCCTCTCAGACAATCAGAATTCATTATCATGGGTTTATATCAGCCAAAACGTCCCTTCTATTACATTAAAACATGTCACAACTTTTTCGTTTAACTAACCTTTTCCGAGTAAATGATCCACACACCCATCCCCTTCCAAGAAATGTTCCCTCCTCATCTCTCGCTTTACAATACTGTGTTCCTAATTCTCTGCAAAATCACATTACACATATACCTTGGTCAATGAACTTTGTTGAATAATTCTTTTATCATTCTGAAAGTCACCCACTATACCTTCCCTAATTAGAAGGGGAAAAAAATTTCATCGAATCAAAATCTTTGACACGGACTTCCTTTCAGGCTCTCCTGCAGGCAACATGAAGGCAACTGAGCACAATTTCATATCTGCATTTCACTTGTCAGTGTATGCACTACCAAGTTTATTACCAAATTTAACTTTCTGCATTTCACTTGTTCCTGTATGTACTCCAAGTTTATCATCAAATTCTAACTTTTCATTGTCTTCGCTGTTTCAAACCTGATTGACCTTTGATTCTGCAATCTCTTCCCCCCTAAACATTGCAATGTTTTATATGCCCTTCTATCTTCACATAAAAACTCCTGTCTTTTGCCCACACTCTACAGCTTTGATAGTAAACAACTACATTTTTCCTACCCCTTCACACAATCTCATTCCTTTGTTATTGTTCTAAAATATCCTTTCAAGTTTGCTGCTAAACTGAGTTTACCTCCAAGCTCAATGTTCTACTACTGCTTATAATTTTCTGTTTTATATTCATCTTCATTTCCTTTTTCCATTACACCATTGTAACACTAATCCCCCCCTTGCCATTTTCTTCTAAGAGAGAAAAATCAATAGGAATAATACATTTGCTTTATAATTTTCTACAGAAAAGTATGTAATGGAAATACCCTATTTATACTAACTGAAACTTGTAATGTTGTCTGGTGTTGATGAACTTTTTTTATCAGGGCAAATTTTCTGTCAAATTTTGCATTTTATGACAACTCTTACTTCAGAATTTATCCTTCCATGCTATGTCTAACAGTAAAACAAATGGTTTCAGAGCTGATTAGGAAGCAATAGCTCCTCTTAGTCTGGACATCAAGCAAATAAAACGCTTTATAGTGAAAATCAAGTAAAATATCATGATTCACTCCACTTCAAAATTTGGATGTGATATAAGTTTTGCAAAAAACTGCAAAGATCAAAAACATTTCCAATGATTAATGGAAGTTGGTAGTTAGAGTGGTTTGGGTGGGAGGGACTTGATGCTGTTGCACAGAACTGAGTGCCAAGCATGTTAAGGTGGCTCTGTGTTGGGACAAACTGTTTCATTGTGTAGATGTTGAGTGTGCTTGCTAGGCAGCCAGTGATTGCTCTGAGTGCACTTTTACAATAACTAATTAAGCTCTTTTAAAGCATGGAAACATTTCCAGGTTTGAAACTCACCCACAAATCAGAATCCTTGAAGTACGAGCCGTAGTATTTGACAACATGATGGGAATCACACTGTTGCATAATGGATATCTCTTTTATGATCTCCTGCAGGTCTGTGTCGATGGGCACTTGTTTTATGGCCAGCACCTGCCCCGACTCCTTATGCAATGCCTTGTATACACTACCATAGGATCTGTAATGAGAATAAACAATTTCTGAAAGATGAAACAGTCTTATCAATTGTATCTTAGTTTGAGAAAAAAAAATTTATGTCAAAACTAATGAAATGCTTATTGCACACTCCCAAAGGATCAGTAACAAGAATAAACAAATTCCGAGGGTTGAAACGTCAATAAAAAGTAACCTTACTTTCACAGAGCAAATGAAACTTCTACTAAGTACAACTATGATACTACAGGGAGATAATGACAAATCATAAACTATTACCATTCAACACAAAGTGGATAATGGATGACATTCAGTTTGGTCTCTAAGTCCATCTTTAACCCTCTTGCTATGTTTTGATTATACATCATCAAATTGATGTACACCATTCTATCAACCATGTCATATTGTTCTGAATATCCACATATTTTTTTTCCATGTGCTGGGCTAGTGTCTCATGGCCAATGTACAAGTAAGGTCATCGCATCACCCTGAGCTTGTCACCTACTCTCTGCATGTGTCATTCTTTCTTACTGTGGCTCTTGCCACATGAGGAACCTTAAGCAATGACAATACAAGCTTTAAATACCTATATATCTAATTTTTCTAGGCATTTTCCCCTTAAATACAGTAACTCACAACCTCTATGTATGAAACTCGTGGGTCAATTATTTTCAACCTTTTTCTTATTAGCAATTTAATAAGCTTTATAGTATAATGTTAATAAAGAGAATTCTACCATGGAGAGGATAATTAAATATAATACAAATAGAAGCCATTTAAAAATTAATGGCCTTTAACCAACAATCGTTCATATCCCTTCCTAAACCATTCACCCAGAATACAACAACCTAAACACCCTTCCATGAATAACTCATGTATGCTGTATAATCTTGCCCCACAACCAAAATAAATTTCTTATCTTGCATCCTGTATTTTCTTCCATACACAGGTTCAGATTACGTTTGTTACAATCAAATATCCAGTGTTCAATATCCATTCCTAATAAATCATCCAGTCATTCACTTTGCATCAACTCTTTTGAATTATCCCTAACTCACTGAACAATCCTCCCCTACCATACACTAAATCACCCAGTCAAAATTACTTTGTTTGCAGCTTCTGTCGTAGATTAATAAAAAATCCTTTAAATGGTCATGATATTGGTTACAAATCTAGCAAATAATCATACGAAATTCAAAGCATTATAGAGTTTTAAGGAAGAACAAAATCAGAATAAAAAAAGGCCATATATTCCCCTGTGCTATGATGTAGCACCAAATAAAATGATTTTGGTAAGCCCAGGGAAACACTTTTAAAGTACACTAGCAACAATCGTCACACCTGGCAAGCCAGCGTTAAAATTGGCTTACCAATGTCATAGAGGACTTATTAAAGAACCACAAGGTAGTGCGAATATTCTCCCTTGCTGACACATGCCTACAGACACCAAAAACGTCTACCTGAACCATGTACTTTTATCAGGCATAAAAACTACCATTTATCAAAGTATTGCTACTTCGTTATAAACGTTTAAACGTTTCCTTCTATAGCATTATATTAATCTGTTTTAGGTTCCACCTCCTGGCCTGGAAATCTGTAGAGACTAGATCCTTACCACATGTAGCCCTTGTTTAAGCATTTCCCAAGACTACCACATGCTATCCTCCAAGCACCACTGACCAATTTATGTTACTTACAGACCACCATTTTCATCCTGATTCAATATATGTACTTACTGCAGTCCAAACCATATTTTTGGTTTTCCTATTGGCCAACAGATTACATAAGAACCCATGACTAACTTCTTGTCCTCAAACAACTAGGAGCACCTCCATATTGTCAACTCAGATGACAACCACTAATCTAAAAGAACATTATTTGCGAACAATTTTAGAACAAGTGGAGAACAACGCCCACTGCAGCGAACACAATAAATACCCCCCTGAGTGGGACTCGAACCGGTACCTGCAGGAGCACAAAGCGAGACGGCTTTCCCTGCTACTGACGGAGGTAGTAATATATCCTGTGTAGTTGCTATGCACTTGCTCTACGATCGTATGAACTACGTTTATCTCAGTGTCTCTGCAAAAACCTGCAGTTGGTTGCCAATGCTTGGGAAGCTGGCCCAGTAGTAGAGACTCACGGTGAATATACAGCAAAGGATATGTGCTTAGCTGAATAGCCATTTCTGTTTGTATGACCTCATCTCCTTGTGATAGCCAGCCCTGCCTCGCGTTTTCTAAGCAAGTGATGCATATCCCACTGGCAGAAGGACTGACATGTTACATGTTAACAATTACGGCCGGAATTTTAGAGAAATGGGAAGGGCAGCCTTTGTTCCAAGGGGCAGACCAGCTGCTCGACTTGGATACATGCAATCAATTGAACGGTTGCTTTGTGCGTGAAAATATCACCACTTTCAAGCTGGAAAAAGCAAGCTTGCTTTGGCAGCTTGGATTACACAGCAAAAGCCGTGGTCATCTCATCATTAAATCCGGTAAAAGTGAAACGAAACCTAACTTAATGCAACAAATCCGTAACTGTAACCTAACGACCACTATAACAAATTCGTAACACCATTGTAAATGCTGGCCACACGTTTAACTAGTTATATAAAATCCGTTACTACTGAAGTACCAGCAGAGGCACAATTGCTACAACCAACCACATGACAGATCAATACAACATTCATCACCACAACTAGACTAAAATCACGAGAATAAAACGGAAAGCCTGTGCTACATTAACCCCAGAGGAACTATACCAAGAACAACTGGACAGAACTGCCCAATTGCACACAGAGGTCCTTACTGGAGCATACAAACCTCCACAGTAGAGAGGGTCTGTAACTCTTAACATGGAGAACAGACCATAGAAGGCATTTGTAACTCATTTGGCCTTCCCAACCAGGTGCTAGTC
The DNA here is from genome assembly GCA_038088735.1 of Panulirus argus. Taxonomy (NCBI): domain Eukaryota; kingdom Metazoa; phylum Arthropoda; class Malacostraca; order Decapoda; family Palinuridae; genus Panulirus; species Panulirus argus. The sequence continues at coordinate 7,452 of JAYMFT010211847.1, forward strand.
ATGCGGGCCATCTGACCACACCCGGCAACAGTGAGCGTTGGGTCCACTACAACACATACGTGAGAGTGTTTTAAGTAGACAAGACTCGTACAATGTGTTCACTCGAGTCTAACTGCTCCTTAAGCTGTCCAAATGACCTTATTTAACTAACTACCGGTCTCCCAGAACTCCCTGGGCTGGTCAACGGTCATATCTGCAACACCCTCTGATTTACTGACGTTACAAAACTGACTACAAATCGGTCTTAATCATGAATTCGTTACGTAATACGTAACGCGGGACTTGTGTGATCCTTGTACCGATTTCCTTGGCACCACCGGAGACTGGATGGAGCCAAGCGTGACAGACTGACTGGCCGTCACACACACTCGCGCACGCACCCACAATCACCGTGTCAGCCAGCAGCAGCAGCAGTGACAGTCATGCATGCACGACCGAGCTTGCATGATCATGTCCCCAATTCATGCACCAACTCGGGATCCGGTTCGAGTTAATCAATAATCTCGCTCATTTCGGCTCACTCGTATTCAAACCTTCCCGCACGAGTGAGATAATCTTTACAACCATACTCAGTTATGTATTTTCCCAAGCCGAAATTCGGTTAGATAACTGAATTATCTTCAAACGTAAAAGGGTGATGATTATTTAGGAAGATAATTCAGTATTCAAGTGTCGTTTAGATGCAGCAACCGAAGTGCTTCTCTGTCGGACGGATGATGAACAGACCAGAATAGAACCCCAAGGGGCAAAATTTATCGGCATTACTCAAGGCCAAAGTCGCCCCTGTTCTAGTTATCTTAAGCAGCCTTTATCCACTCCTAGCATAGCCTGCCCTAGCCTTAACCTAGCTTAGCTAATTCTCAATTCTATCCTAGCCAAGCAAGCGCTCAGCAGACCAAGGGGGCATTTCTCAAAATCCTTCGTCAATGGTGTCATTGTTTCGCACAAAAAATAGATAGATACTTTCTTTTTTGACCTGGTGTCACAAGTAAGCGTAGCTAAGCTTGAGGAGGGTGTCACAATATCTTTAACTGCGACTTAGTATTTAAAAACTGTTCGTAATAGAGTACCACTTGCGTCTTTGGCTAGGTATCAACACGGCTATGTCCACTTTGCCTTTTCTATGGCGTGTCCTGTACAAGCAGCTAATCTGTGTCGCAGAGTCTTCGGCATTACTGGCTGAACTAGGGCTAAAAAAGCTTAATGAGTGGTGACAAATGGTCATAAATACTAAGTTAAGATCACTGGGATTCGATTTCAGCAATGTTCTCTCTATTTTCCACTAGAAAGTAAGTCCATTTCATGAAGATGGGTAGTAGCACCTGTTGCTATAAGTCACAGGCCTGAAAGGTGCTAAATTTTAAGTTATTTTGTAGAATGAGGCTATTGATGACGTATCTATACAGATAAAATTACAACAGAAAACGGAGGTTAATTGGGGAATTAAAAGAAAATGGAAGGGGGCAAAGTTAAAAATTATAAATTGGGAGAGAGTAAAGGTTGTAATTAATAAACTGGGATACAGTAATTACTGAAAAGCAGCTATTACGAAGCTTTGCCCAAAAAGGGAGAGGTAAAGCCTATTTCTCACTGAAAATAATAGTCACGAAGAACGAGGGAGAGAGAGACAGAGAGAGAGAGAATGACCAAGCGAGACGTGCACGCGAGGAGGGCAGACAATGACAGAGCAAAAACAAAAAACAATGTTAAGCTGGGAACAAAAAAAAAAATAAAAAATAAAAACGTGACGGAAAAGATTTTCTTTGTCTATCTTTACTCTGGCGTCCGGCCCCAAGCCTCTTAGTACTACCTATTAGGTCATGGGTAACTCCACGGCAGGAGGATGAACAGCCGGGCAGACTGTGGACCAACTTCTGACCCCATGCGGCCCGTGCAAGCGTCATGGTCAGACACGCAAAACCTCCCCCCTCCTCACAATCTTAATACATCGTAAAGAAACACTTTCCCGACCAACCTAACGGAGAGCCTCACTGAGGTTACAATTCAGGAGGGGTGGCAATCCGGAAGGGCCTGAGGCAAAAGGGACAATGTCACGAGGCAAAAATGTTACGGGGCCAAAAAGTATGTTACGGGGCCAAAAAATTATGTTACGGGGCCAAAAAATTGTTACGGGGCCAAAAAATTATGTTACGGGGCCAAAAAATTATGTTACTCACCCCTCGCCTAGTTTGCAGATGATGTCGAACACTTCCTCTGGCTGTCTCATTAGCGACTCTTCGCTCAGCTTCACCAGTTCCCTGCAACACAAAGGAGAAACACAAAATTCAACACAAGTTTTACATCAATTGAACGACTCTGGGAACACATTTGTGGCAGATGCGCTCACTAATTAAGAACTTAAAAGACATCATTACTATCACATGATTATTGTGTGGCCATCGGCAACTCAAGAGTGGGCCAATTTGATACCTGCTTCTTTCCCTTCACGTCGAAGCTTTGGAACTCACCCTTCTCATTCTTTCCCAGTAAATATGACCAGGCTCATTTCAAGAGACAGGTCTTTCACTTTCTCAAAAATTCGTAAATATTTCTTTCTTTTATGTTGAAGGCTCCTGTCACGGACAAAAGTCCACATCAAGGCCGGGCCCTAATTGAAATAGAGAAAATTGAGAAAGGGGGGAAAAACAGACAGGGAAAGTATTTACAAATTTTTGAGAAAAGTCCGGTAGTTTGGCAGAGTCGATATAAACAAATAAAAGATAACTTATGCTGGCTGTCTCGATATACTGTTCTAATTACATAAAATAAAAATGAATCTATTTTTTTTTTCTTATTGCTTCATAAATGAATTAAGGATATATTTGGAGACCCCCAACGGATGTCTTTCCTTTGTCTTTTCTTCATAATTCTCTCTATATTCCAATTAAGGCCCGGCCTTGAGGTGGATTTTGGACCGCGAATGGAGCCTTCACACATAGAAAAAAATTTAACTCGTAATTGGCCATCAGGTCTTCTGTTATCTGGCTTTTCCCAATACACTCCTATTTGTAAATAACTTACACTCTCTCTCTCGCACACACACACATCTGACCACACTTGTAAATAATCTACTTACACACATCTGACTACACAAGCCTGGCACACACCATGAGCACATGCGGCTACACACATCTGGCTCTTACAAGCCAATTAAGCATTAACTGAGACACACCCCTCCCCTCTCCCCACACAGCTGGGTGTATTTTGCCACAATTACGAATCCCACCCGCCAACACATGCAATACCCACAGGGATAAAATCCAACACTAAATATGGCTAGACACACACACACACAACACAATTCCCACAGTCAAAACAAATCAATAATGCAATTTTTTTCCCCATTGCAACACAACAGAAGTGAATGATTCATCTGAATGACTCAAAAGACATGTATACTAATCATACGTACAGTGTCGAGGTATGTATATGAATCATACATATAGTGTCAAGGCATGTTTACGAATCAAAACATGTATACGAATCATGAATACTTTTTTAAGACATGTATACGAATCCTGAAAACAGTTTTAAGACATGTATACGAATCATACATATAGTGTCAAGGCATGTATATGAAACATACATATAGTGTCAAAGACATGTTCACGATTCATACATATAGTGTCATGGCATGTATACGAATCATACATAGTGTCAAAGACATGTATACGAATCATACATATAGTGTCAAAGACATGTATACGAATCACACATATAATGTCATGGCAGGTATACGAATCATACATATAGTGTCAAAGACATGTTCACGACTCATACATATAGTGTCAGGGCATGTATACGAATCATACATAGAGTGTCAAACCTTCCCTACCCTGTCAAGCGTCCTTTAAACCGTATGACACCACCCTATGTCATGCGCTGACATGGCAGTGTGTGTGCGTCTGTGTGGGAGTTTGTCTAATTCCCTTTATAGATAACGGAAATGAGCCGTATTGAAATAGAAAACACACACATACACACACACAATATATATATATATATATATATATATATATATATATATATATATATATATATATAT
>JAYMFT010211858.1:0-11495 GCA_038088735.1 Panulirus argus
ATATATATATATATATATATATATATATATATATATATATATATATATATATATATATATATATATATATCATTAAACTGCAGTACACAAATGTAGATCAGATAATTACCTTACACATTTCTTCATTAAAAAAAGAAACGCTCAAATCGTTTATCACTTCACGTACGTACATGTGATCACTACGAAAAGGTTGGGGAGGTGCTGGAGAACAGACAGACAGAGAACTCTGACGCAACACACACACACACACAGTCTTTGTAAAAGCCTTTGACAAATATGACGTCGGTGTCATAACGAACTGAGTGCCTAAGATGGGAATAACTGGAAAGAAAATGGGAAGACGGATGTGCAGTTTGTTAACAATGCGAAATTGTACATCAGGCAGGTCCCAGTGTCTCAGATGAGAAGCTTTGTCCTTCAGGGACCGGTGCTTTTCTCCTTTACTGTTAACAATTCTTTTATCAGATAGACGCAGGCAGACACAACTAATGATTTCGTATCATCTTTCTCAAATGATTCTGAAGAAAAAGACACTTAAAGAAATTACAGACAGATGTGAATCATACCCTTCTTTTCCTTAGGCCTTTGATGACATCATATTCCTTAATGGAGGTAAAGTTTCAACTGCTACGTTCTGGGGGAAGTACAGATTACTGACAGAAATGAATGACATATTTGGGTGCTGTCAAGTAAAACATCTTGTTGTAATAATGTCTGATGACTTAAAACTTTCAAATGGCACCACGTAGCAATCGTTGCTTTATATATATATAAAAAAAAAAGAAAAATGTTTGGTGGATTTTTACGGACATTTAAGACAAGGAAAGTGAATCCAGTAATGGCGCTCTTCAAGCCACTAATACTCTCCCGAACAGAATTCTATTGTGTGTCAACATTACCGTACAGGGCAGACGAAATATCATTTAGAAACAGCATGGCGATCGTTCACAGCCTACAGTGTCGTTTTAAAGAACCCGACGACTGCGAACGACTGAAAGTACTGAGGCTATTCTACCCCAGAGCGCGGGTAGGGAAAGAGATATCCTGATTTACAGTTACAACATCCTGAAAGGGTTTCGAAAACAGGACCCAGTCTTGCACGACAGGCGTGGAAGACTGAAATTTTACCACTGAAAGTGAAAAATGCAATGACTACAGTAAGAAGAAATAGTACAAATATTTTAGGCTCAGAATTGATGCATATATTACAGCCATTTAGCAACACTATGTAGTGTTCAGCAGAGAAGTTATAAAAAAAGCGTTTGGACAGATGCCGGCAGAGTGTGGGGAATACTTATAGGCCTGCAGGTCGCGACCTTCAACAGCCTCACTGAGCAAAGGTCACTTTATTTACCAGCCCACATGCTATGGCGTGGGCAAGGCACTGCAGACACCCGAGAGTTTGAGTCTACAAAATTGTATAAACATAAGATAAGGTGCAAAGGTGCTTCAAGGCCAAATATGTTCAATAGAGACACCCACGCACGTATTACGAGTTAGGTAAGTACATACACAGACACACAAACATATATATATATATATATATATATATATATATATATATATATATATATATATATATATATATGATTACACCAGGATCAATTTCCATGTTATCCAGGACATTTCTAAAGGCTCTTGCAGCCACATATATTGTAATGTATGAGTCAAGTTACAGAGGTGGGCAGAGGACCCATACATTCGGTACATGAACATCAGGAGTGGGCAGACGTATAGAGTTTTAAAGGAAACATGGCATAACATACACCAAGTTGTAGCTGTTGTAGGAGCACGTTCTACATACCAGGTGTATTAATACCACATTCAGTCTTGGGTGTTACAATATCAGTTACTAGTTCTGGTCTTTCTATTACCATAAGTATGTTGATTGCTAGAGTACCTTTAATACTATTTGATGCTAGGGCTGTCTGGTCATTCAGCATCTCTGAGAAAGTTAGCTTTTCAAAGGCATGTCGAATTGATATGGACGTAACAGCATTATTTCTTTGATTTTGGATGAAGTCTATATTTCGATTAAGACGACAGAGGAGCAACATGGTTGCTTAGTCAGAGATCGACCTGTGACGTTGGAAGACCTCCGAAATAATAGAAGATAAGGTAAGGTCCCAGACCCAGCTGTGGGGGGCACAAGACCTCCCAAACCACCCCGAAGTATCCGTAAGATATGTTGTATATAGACCAGGTGGCAGCTCATACTGTATATTATCATTACAATGCATATGTTGTGTAAACCTGTTAGCTACAGTATGTACCAGGCCACTACAACATGTCAGCAAGATGAAATACATTAGATATATCTTGTAGTCATGTAGCCTAGTCCATCTACCGTACATGTGGATGACTAACTCGTATATTTGTCTTGTTGCAGCGTGGCGAGGGTGTGGCACTGGACAGGACAGCGCAGAATGGTCTCCTGGTGCGAGTGCTGGGTAAGTCCACCTCCATTCAAGACTCTGCCTATTTACCCACTTACCGACTTACTTACCTTACCAAACCATCTCCTTCCCCCGTCGTTTGTCTCTTCCCTCGTAACATGCTGCTGCATGCTCTCTCTCCTCTGGGATACTGAACCGTATGGAATGCTGCACTTTCTCTTATTTGCTTCTTCTCTATTGTCCATTCCTCTCTTTACCCTCACAACCACAATTTTATCCTTTTTTTCTATCTCATTCTTAGTATCCATTCCGGATATTCTTGTCTCAATGTTATCTTCGTCCAGATTTCGCTTCCTCTTCTTCTTCCTTCTTTTTCTTCATTCTTTTTTTTTTCTCTGTTCTTATATTTTATTTCTTTTCTTCACCTCATCTTCTGTTCGTACCCTCTAGCGTTGTTGTCTTATCCTTCATTGTATATGCTTCACCTCTGTCCCATGTCTGTCTTTATTTTGTTCCTTTTTTTATTTGCCTTTCTTAATATTTCTACCACGTCTCACTTTTCATAGACTTCTTTTACCATTAATCTAAGTATAATAGCCAGTGGGAAGGGGGTAGGTAGTACCAGTAATATACCTCCATGGTCGGTGATTGCCCACTACCTTCACGAGAGAGAGAGAGAGAGAGAGAGAGAGAGAGAGAGAGAGAGAGAGAGAGAGAATCATGTGGATCTAATTACCTTTAGTTGCTCATTAGGGAGTTTGATTATCATATGTTGCTAATGAGGTCAGTGCCCATCTGTTGCAAATGACAATTCTTGATGTAATCACCACCTGTTGCTAATGAGAAGGATTGAGTTACCTTATGCTACTAATGAGGACTGAATCACCAGCTGTTGATGATAAGGAAGGATTGAATCACCATCTGTTGCTGATATGGAAGGATTGAATCACCATCTGCTGCTGATACGAAGGATTGAATCTTTAGCTGATAAGAAGGGTTGAATCACCATCTGTTGCTGAATTCCCTATATCTGGGAGAAACTGTATAATATATCGTCGTATGCCTGACCTGGCATCGCCTAAGATCTCTGTTAGACGACGATGCCTAAATTGCATTACAGAATAATGATTGTGAGGGACAGACCATGAAAGAACGTATAGAAGACGAGGTTTTTAACGGAGAAAATATCAATTATGATTAAGGGATCTGAGTATTGATCGGATTCTTCCAAACCCTAACAGGCAAATGAGTCCAAAGGATTCTCTCTCTCTCACAGATGCCACATGAAGGGTTTAAGTCGTGGGCCACATTTATGCAGATTTTTCGTCGGTTCTTCGCGGGGAGTTGGTGGTCACTAACCTTCACACACACACACACACACACACCATGACGCAAACTTTACCACTTGGGTAACTTTTATTATCATGTCTTAGGGTTCGATGGGGTGAAGAAATGTGCCTTTTCACATCACAGGCCGACGGTATCTTGATGCGAGGCTGCCGTTCGACTAAGACGAGGAAGTCGGCCTTGTGGGTTAGGTTTTAAAGTTTGGATAAAGGGGTGTAGACAGTGGTATTCCACTCTTCCTCCCTCCAACAGCTTAGCGTCTACGGTTTCAGGTTCCTTGGCCTCGTACCTGAGGAAGTGGTGAAAGCGAAGCTAAGGTGGACGAGTCGGAGGGAAGGGGAGATGGCTGGGGGAAGAAGGGAAGGAGAGAGATGGGATGGTTGCATGTTAGGGAGGGAGGTGGAATAGCTGCATGTTTGGGCCAAGTAGGGAGGGAGGTGGAATGGTTGCATGGTTGGTGCTTGCCGCACACTTTCAGTTTCCTGTGCGCATTTTTCTCGCGTATAATTAAATGCCTTTTTTTTTTTTCAGTCGTCCATCCCGGCATTTCCTTCTCATTGTTTCTCTTTTCCTCTCTGGGAATAGTTTGTCTTTCGAGGGGAGGTGTTATATCTCTAAAATTTCAGCACATTCTTTCAGATGTATCAGAACGTAAAACCTTTCCCCTGTTTGCATTACTGTGCTAGTTCAACATATTCGGACCAAAGTTTGTTAGACTAAAATTTTGGTATCATAATGTTATTAACTTTAAAATCAGAACAGAATTTTATAGTGGCTGTGATAATATTATGGACACTCTTATCCAGTTTTTCAAAAGCTTATATAGAATCCTCCTGTCCGTGGTAAGAACCAAATCTGAAATACTGTTAACTCGCATTGAGTCATGAGTCAGTTGATTTAAAAATCCCAGTTAATGATAATGGGTTGTTTTTCTTCTTTGTTCTCCCTATTTTTCTTTTCTCGTTTGCAACTTCAGCAATTAATTTGGTCGTCTTAAAGTAATCATGAGATTGATATACTGAGATGTATTTTTGAAAATCAGTATTATGTAATATGGCTACGGGAAGACTCGTTGATATAGAGCATAACTCTGCCACTTGCCTTATGTAACCTGTCTTTAATAGAAAACTTTATATTCTGATACCTTAAAGTCAGCTAATACAGGTGCGCTTCGATGAACGTATGGTTTATGTTCTTGGAGATCATGAACGTAAAACGAATATTCGTATATCGAAGCTTATTTTCCCATATGGCCCAGTTATGTAACCCGTGTTCCCACGAAGAGATGTTCTGATCCAAAACCTATTGAGACAACACTTCTCAAAATAACAGAGATAATTTTATCCTTGACTACAGACAGTAATAATCGGACAAGTAATAAAAAACAGTTGCTTTACGTCATGTGAGGTGATCCTCCGGCGAGGAGGCGTTATCGAAGGGTGCAAGGTTTACTGGGAGGGTGAGTGAGGAAGGTGCAGTAGGCTGGAGCATCCGGGTTTCCCTGTGGGTCATTATCATGATTGCCATCTTCCTGAGGCGGTATTACCACTGGAAAAAACTCTAATCAGAAGTAAGAGACTGTTGTTGATTGCCCTGCCCGTTTGTCACTTTCACTGTACACGTTACGAAAGTTCCTTGTAGTGGGAGATGACATCCTCCATCAGTCTTGAAACATTCAGATTACATTCACGACTTGGGTCATTGTCTGATGTGCTTTCAGTAGCATCATTAACACATTTGAAAACGTATAATACAAGTGGTTTGTAATCAAATGGCGTGGAGGACTCACTTAACGGGGAGGTTTTGCTTAATAGGGTTAACGTGCAGCGTTCACAGTGGGAAAATACAGAATGACGAAGAAAGAGTCGTTTATATTGTGCGTTGACAAGAGTTGTGTGAGGTGGAGAGACTGTATGTTTATGGATTGAAAGCCAGAGAGAGAGAGAGAGAACTACGAGGTTTTTGCCGTGATGGCAGGGACAGCGCCTAGCTTGCTTTTGGATAACGCTGGCTGTTTTTTTCGACCGTCAGTTACTCTCTCTGTTCTCCGCGTGGCTTGCCTGTTGTAGAAAGTTTTTTTTTTTCCACGGTAGCTTCTTCAGAGTTGTTATTTATTCGTGGTCCATCGGGAATTGTCTTCAGCCACTAGTCTTATCTACTTTTGAATGTTTCATAATCATTTCACTCCTGTAATCCTTTTGCGCTACCGCTCACAGGATGAGTATGGGGTGCACAATAAATTTGCCGTGGTTTCCCCGGCACAAATCAATGAATCAGTCAATCACGTATATATCGTAGTGCCTCAGGTATTGCATCAAATAAGCGATCCAAATTCCACGCCGGGAATTCATATATATTCGTCTGTTTTAAGCTTCAGTATTCTATTCTCTTCCTCTCCTCCTCCTCCTTCTCTTGTGACTGTGCTGATCGTTGTTCGTTCGCTAGGTCTTCACAATGTATGAGGTTAGCAGCATAACAACGTCAGCTTCTTCGACTTCCTCGAAGCCACCGTCAGACCTGGCCTTACAATGTCTCTTTAATGTCTTCCTAGGAACTTGCAGTGTTGTCCACAGTATTCATGGCATTAAATGAATGCCAGAATTCGCAAATTGTTGGTTTACCCTCCTCCCCCTCCAGTGGCTCTTATCAGTCGGCGAAAACTTCTCCTTAGTTGGCCTTGAAGGTGGCGTTGACCCCATGGTCCATGAGTCGGGTGAAGGAAGTGATGTTTTTGGGTTATATACTCCACCCTCACGGGTGGGAAAATATTACATAGATTTTTCTAAGTGGCTTGAAACATTATATCGGATTAATTTTGCTTAGTAGTCGAGGTCCGTGCTACCACAGTATCCCTTGGCGTAAGGGCAAAAGTAAGTTAAGAACCGTTCTTGAAAATTACTAGTGTTGTCCACACCTTGCTCGAACGTCAGTTCACGGGTAAACCAGCCATGGTAAAAGACCGTATCCCCAGGATTCTGGAAACAGTCCAGTAACAAAGCCTTCAACTTGAAGTCTCCAGCAGCATACCCACCGAAAAGAAACGTGAAGCTTTTTTTTTTATTTTTCCTCGCTTTAAAGCCTATGTCGAGCTTTACTCTTATAGAAATAAAAGTTCTTGCGAGGCAATTCATCCAGAAGAGGTCAGTCTCATGAACGTTAAATCCCCGCTGAAGTGCGTCGACGCAAGCTTCAATTATCTCTAATTCTGCAGGGTATTCTTTTGGAGCAAAAGTATCAGCACTTGCAACTTCCACGCTTCTCTCAATGTTGTGCAGCCAGTCTCGTTTCTGTCTGACCATCCCCCTGTCAGCGCCAGAAGCTTCTTCTACCAGTGAGTGGTCTCCTTGTTCACTCATCACATCCTCAAACAATGATCTTGCATTCTCTAAATTTAATAGGGTGTTGAGCGGTTTATTATAATCTGGTTCTGATCCGCAATCTGATGACCCCAGCGTGCGATTCATGTCTTTCATCAAATCGCTCCTGCACCTTGAAGACTAAAATGTTAACACCGTTCGAATTTATCTTTACTTTCTCTTTGTTCTGCTTGTTGGTAGTAGTCACTGTGAAAGGGAGCTGGTTCTGAAGCCAACCTGTTCCTTGATTTAGAAGGGCTGCCAACCTGTTGTTCCCTAGCCCACTGCATCAGGGTCAGGTCGAAGGCTTAAGGATCCAATCGTCTTGCATAAGGGTCGTACCGTCGTGCTCAAAGGTTGTGCCGTCGTGCCCACGGGTTGCACGTCGTTCTCAGGGGGTCGCACCGTGGTGTTGCACCGTCATGCTCATGGAGTTAAGACGTTTTCCTGACTCGGTCATGAGATCTTCATTTGTTTATTTGCTGGGGAGCCGTATGGCCTTGCTAAGCAGTTAACAACGTCTCCTTGTTGATGCTCAGCACGGCAGACAATAAACATATATGATACCGAACGAGAATTATTATAACAAACCTTCAGTTGCGAACTTCAGGGCCAGCTGTAGAAAACGGATTTCTACAGACTCTGTTCAACCCGGGATCGGAACTAATTCGATAACTAAATTAGAGTAAGCGAGTCGCGTTTTGATTGGTGGTGGTGGTGGGGGAGACTTGTTGTGCAGGAAGACTGCGAGGTGATTGGCCGATCCGTTCGGACGTCACAGATCAGCTGATTGATTGTGTATTTCCTGGACGATCTTGTCAACAGTCACAGCCGGCCTCCTGGGCCAGCTGGTTCCTGCTTGGCGATTTACAAAGCATGACTTGCGGCACAAAGCATTTACATCGCAGTCCACCTTGCGCTACAGAGCACACATGCTTGTCGTCCGAGCCCCTTCACGCGATTATGATAAACCTTTTCTTTTTCTTTTACTGCCAGACGTTAGAACTACTTTCAATGACAATGGATAAAGAAATGATTTAGCAAACTTTGTATCCTACATTCAACCCACACTCAAATATACTTCTCAACTTTGGTCACCGCAGTTTAAGCACAGTGAACTGATACAGAATGTCCTGAGGAGGACAACAAACATGACAACCAGAATTAAGAGAGCTGAATTGCAGAGAAAGGTTTAGAGGCCATAGATTTGCCCACCATGGAAGAGGGAAGAGTAAGGGGAGACCTGATCAGAATATTAGTTTTTACACCACATTGTTCAGAGAATTGTAGACATAGAACAACCAGAGGGCATAACATGATATGAAGCACGAAACTTTGTAGAAAAGATGGAGAAAAGTGCTTTTAGAGTATGCAAGTGGCGGATGAATGGGAGAAACTGTGAAGAAACTGAGAATGAAGACAGCACAGTGAAGTTTAGAAGCTTGTATGATAGCAGATGTGGCATCCCTCCCCTTACACCACAAGAGATGGTGACCTCACGAGTGCCGAACTTCCTCCGCTTACACTACATATAAGTAATTGCACGTGTACACATACGCACGCCTGGTGCTGCATAGCGCATGCTTGGTAATGTACAACAGACACATGTTAGTACACAGTACACGCCTGGCAGTAAAGAACACATAACGCTGTGTGTGAACACCTTCAGTACGATAGTTATACTACCTCGTGTTGGTGGGTTTCTTCTGTCAGCTAAAAACGCTAAGTTTAAGTGTGGTTGTTTAATGAGACGATATAATTAGCTGTGGTTGTTTAATGAGACGATAAGATTAGCTGTGGTTGTTAAATAGCTTTGTGTCATGCATTGCTGTATATATAACGTGTGCTTCATATGATGTCGCGTCTGTGGACGCAGGTGATCACCAGGATGATTAACGAGGCAGGTATGGATACATGTGTTGCAGGTGATGTGAAAGGCACTGGGACTGTTGAGACCTCCCTGACCCCGAGCGTGGGCGCCTCAGGGTCGACCGATGCCTGGTGCACCTCCGCCAGCAGCGCCAGCAGCAGCAGCACCAGCGCCGTACCAGGAACCACCACCATAGGCGGCGGCGACATGATCGTGGGCGATGCTGAAGAGCGGCTGCTGAGGGGCGCGGTGCGGGGCTCCTCCTCCTACAGCAGGTTCATGACGCTCCATCGTCGCCGTCGCCATAAGCCACCGACGCGCCAGATGGAGAAGCACCACAGAGCCCTCCTGGATGACCTCTACCACGGGCCGACACAGGTCAGTTACCCTCTCCAGGGGTTTTGGTGCCACATTGTTTGTCTTTATGGGTCATTTCCCTACTTTGAAAATGGTCCTTGGAAGTCCATATAAATTCACGTTCGGTAAGGAAATATTCCATCTTTTTTCCTCCTGTATTGGGTTGGATATTGATGATTATGTTTATTATGAATCTCTATACTGACTCATTTGTTTATCCCCTACCCTGGTTTTCTTTCTGTGTACTCAATCTTGACAATATAATATACGAAAGTGCTCGACACTTCGTAATTTCCGTTTCCTCGTGTTTCTACCTACATCTTATGTGCACGAGCCAGTTAGGCAGTTTATCGAGGAGCCCTATGGTGGAAGATGAACACTTGGGTTGACAGTGGTCCGACAGCGGCGACCTGGATTCAGAAATAAGCGGACCTTGAATGCGTCACGATCAGCAACGTTAACCGCTACGGCACGGAGGTCCTTACATAGATTATAAATGTGTCTGAAATAAGAAATCTGAATGTTTTTCACGGCAGCAGGCTGTGATTTTGTCACACGTGAAATTTATATGTATGTTTGTTAAAGCAATAAATAGGGATGAAACCCAAAAAGCTTTAAAAGCAGTTTGAAGTTTGAGATTCTATCTTTACAACGAGGTCACACAATGGTAGGTGATCGCTCATTCAATTGATCATATCTGTAGTACTCAACTTTATTCTTGAATAGGCATTCATTTCCCATTTTGGGATAAATTGATGAATATCTTGTCTTGCAGGCATTACATACATAATTTGCCCTATTAATCTAGTTTACTGGGAAAAGATTTATACCGAGTGATAGAATCTTTTGGCGAACTTTAACGTGAAGGCCGCCATATGACTATTATACATTATCAAAATTTATTATTCTTGGTGAACACAAAAAGGATTAACTGGATACTTGTTCGGTTGACTGTTAATGTTTAAAACTCGTTTAAAGATAACATTTAAAACTTTCAGTCGTCCGTTTTGGCCCTGGTTCTCACACTTAATACTTCAAAATATGTTTTTAACGGGTGTAATTACATGTCTGACCTATCTTTTGTGATAGTGATTTCTCTAAGAGAGGGGAATGGAAACATGAGTAACAGCACAGTGCTATATTAGGTACAGACATGACGTAGCTCAAAGTAAGGTTAGATAAGAAGTTGAGGTGAATTGGAGTCAGATGAGATGACCCATGCAGGGTTACCATGGCACTGATCCAGGTGTACGAAGCGAGGCAGGTATTCTGTGGTGATAGCACCAAAGACTGGAGTACGAATTATTGCATACTACACGATACCAGTACGGGAGAAGTGAAGTCTGGTGAAGCTGGCGTTCTGTGGGATAGTTCCGAAAATAATGAGCCCTTTGGAACTTTTGGAGAATGGAAGCGTTGTCGCCGAAGTCCTTAGTTAATAGACAGTTGCTAAAGTTTTGTGTTGTGTGCTGCAGGATGTGGCATGTTGCTGAAGGTCCCCCGAAGTTGAGGCAGCCGCAGGAGACGGGCATTGTCGATATCGCTCAGAAACTGCTGCTGAGGGAAGCCATGGACTCAGTGAGGCACCACAGAACCTTTACCTGAGAATGGTGAACCAGGAGTCACGTGGTGGACGTATCTAGGTGCAATGTGAGCCTTGGTGTCCAAGAATCAAAGAACTCTTTTCAGACCCACTGCTTCACTAATGCATGAGACATTAACCAGTTGGATCGGCCATGGCGGTAGCGTTGATTGTGTAGGCGTTGCCGTTCAGTCATTCCGGTAGACTCTTGCAGGAGTATAGAGGACTTCCCTATCGTAGAGGTCAGGGTCATCTACCTTGTAGGGTATTGTACCTGGCATGTGACGAGAGTGGTTGCTGTATCAAGGAATAAAGTATTCAAACTGAAACTGAATTGCCCAACTCATAAGTTCTTTGTCAAGATTACAACAGCAGACCATGTATCGGTCAAGCTGTGGAACGTCAGGTCCCTGTCAGGGGCAAGGGTTTGTGGGCGACAAGGTAGATGTTACGTTATAAATATTAGTCTCCCAGAATAAGAAATTTGACGCTTCATTTAGTACTCTCTCTCTCTCTCTCTCTCTCTCTCTCTCTCTCTCTCTCTCTCTCTCTCTCTCTCTCTCTCTTTTTATATATATATATATATA
>JAYMFT010211869.1:0-11495 GCA_038088735.1 Panulirus argus
TGTTATTATTATTATTATCATTATCATTATTATTATTATTATTATTACTATTACTTTTATAATGATCGTTATTATTATTACAATTACTTTTGTAATCGTTATTATCATTATTATTATAATTATCATTATTATTATTATTTTTTATTATTATTATCATTATTATTATAATCATTATTGTTATTATTATTATTATTGTTATTATACTTGTTATTATTATTATTATTATTATTATTATTATTATTATTATTATTATTATTATCATTATTATTATTACCATTAATATTTTTCGGATCGAGATTAAAAAAAAAAGATATCCAGAATAACCTTATCCCTGGGCACGACGGTGGCACCCGCCTTTGAGCACACACACACACTCAAGGCTCTTGTAACACGAGCCTTGGGTGTGTGTGATGATGAAAGTGGTCTCCGAAAGTGAGCCTCAAGGATCGTGTCAAAGACGCACGATTTCGTAACCAGGTGGTCGTAGGCACAGTCGTGCTGAAGAGTCGTGCCGCCGGGATTATAAGCTTTCATAGTCGTTCCAACATTCTTCCAGTCGTTGTGATATTAAGAAAACAACAGTGAATGAATCGAGTATTTTTTCTTTATTCTGTATTAATTCTGAATTAGATTTGAACAAACGCACACACGTGATTAGTTATGCATGTTAATTCAAACGCGAGAAAGCGAGAGTGAGAACTCTAGTGGAAATGATTAGTCTAACTTTATATTTACTTGGCAAATTTTCTTTCTTGTCTTATTCTCCTGCTCGTAGGACTAGATTTGCCTGAGGACCGGGTGAAACGACGCCCCTCAGACTTGGGCAAGAAGGGGTATTATTAACTTAGCTTTGTTCTGAATACTACAAACAATCTGTTTATATTAAGTGTTGTGATAAGTAACGAATTTTTTTAAACGTTTCAATAAATGGTGTGCCTGATGTCAGCTTCCCCTCAGTGAAGTCAGCTGACGTCAGCGCACTATGCTGGAGCTGCAGGATCTTAATCCCCAGCAGGATTTGCCTGATGTCTGCCTCCAGCATGAGTTACCTGACATCAATCTCCAGTAGAAGTTAGGTTGACCTCTGTCCCCAGCAGGAGTTACCTGACATCATCCTCCCGTAGGAATTGGCTGACAGCCCCGCAGCGGGAGTTGCCCGACGTCGGCCTCCAGCAGGAGTTGTTTGACATCCTCCCCCTGCAGGAGTTATTTGACTTCTTCCCCCATCAGGAGTTGCCTTATGTCTAACCTTCATTCCGCACGCGGTCTTCAGCAGTTGGGCAATAAAGTGTTATTCTTAAGCCCCTTGATGACCTGGCCTTGGACCTGACCCTTAACGTCATATCATTACACCTAAGGCCTCGTACCTTCGTGCTCAAGGTACTCTTGAGGGTAGAAAAGCAATTTCGTACCGTTCCTCACCATCGTTCGTGTGCTATACCTAAATGTTTGTCTGGCAGTCGGTATTTGGGCTCAGTGGAGCCTCCCACCTCGGGCAGGAGCTGTAGCTAAACCTGTCGGTACTTGAGGGTTCCTTAGAACCTCCCCGCTCGGGCAGGAGCCGTGGCTAAACCTGTCGGTACTTGAGGGTTCACTAGAACCTCCCACCTCCTGCAGGAACTGTGGCTTGAACCTTCAGGTGTACTAAATTTTTGCACGACTGTGATTTTCTTCGGCAGTGAATAAGTACCTTACATATATAGCCTAACTAATGAGATGAAAAGGCCTGAATGCGCATTATGGGTATTGAATAGTATATTAATGCAAATGGCTACAATGAATTCAAACAGCAACAGACCACTGGTTCTTAACGAGGCTATTTGTAATGGTGGAAGAGAACAGAAACTCATGGATTAGTGTAGTAGTAAGAGTAGAGGGGCATACAGATTTTTCAGGGAGGAAGAACCTGCAAACTTTTCATATAGCTAAGGAGGTGAAAATATAACATCATGACATGAATAGTGTAACGTTGATATTTTTATGAGCATCTGAGTTGGTTATGCCGAATATCCTAATTCCGTGGCTACTTAAGAATATGTAGATATTCTTAGATATATCTACTTTCTAAGACCTGCCAGGAATCAAACCAAGACACCATCTAATATATATAATTGGGCTATGTGATAATGCTGCTGGTTCGGCTGCCTCTTCTTTGCGTCGATCGCCTTGCTTGGCTTTCACGCCCAAGACTTATATATCTGAGTTGAAGTTTCCAGATAATATATTCTCGCTACTGTGCGTCTCTCTCCTTCACCCCGTTTACATTAGACACAGCGTTTTCAGTTCCCACTCTCGTCCTCAGTCGCGTTCTCTATTACACCCATTCTCCATGTCTGCACATATCACCAATCCGTTTTCTATCATTTCTTTTTTTTTTTTTTTTGCCACAGTATTATACTAAAGGTTTATCTGTTCTACTAAATGAATTCTTTAGGTTTTGATTACCATCTGCTCACCCCCAAATACCTGATGTCAGGGCTTCTGCTAGAAATCCGTCTCCTTCCAAAAACTTTGTCCTCAAGGCTTCTCTCTTTGAAATTCCTCCTGGGTTGAGATTTTCTCTCTCTGTCTTAAATTCTCAGACTCAAGCTTTCGTCTTCTTTACTGGAAGCGAGTATTTCCTCCTTCCATGTCTTCTTGAGGCGTGTCTTTCTTTCGTCCTGTGGCTTACCTTGGGTTATAGCTTCCTTGTTATCCTGCTCTGCAATATTTTTTTTTCCTATATTGTTTATATCCTTTCGTTTACACTTCACTTGGAAAATTGTCTTTGATGCTGATTGCGCTTGGGATGAACAGCTTTGTCTGTTCAAGACCTGCTGTTGGGAGGAAACTTTTTTCTGTTCTACAGAACCCGTCCTTGCAACGAAGCTTGTCTGTTCTACAGAACCCGTCCTTGCAACGAAGCTTGTCTGTTCTACAGAACGTGTTTTAAAGGAAGCTTTCCTCTTCCCTTCCAGCTCACTCAGCTGGAAGCTTACTTTCCCCCCGTCCGCCGTTCCAGGCAGCAGCTCGACGGCTCCCTGGATTCTATCACAGGTCGTGACGGGAATGACCCTTGCTCCTCGTACAGTGTCTGGGCGCGGCTTACGCCACGGTCCGCTATCATTTTTGCTGGCTGCCTCCGAGTGATCCCGGACATTTCTTTTCCGACCCTCATATCAGCCAGCGCCCCCTGGACCTGGCGCCAGTGTGTGGCTGCATAAGAGCGCGTCGGGAACCTATCCATACCTGATGCCCATGGAAGAATCATTCGGACCTTATAAGCCCTTCAAATAAATTTGTAGTACGAATATTTTCTTTTTTTTTTTTTGTTTGTGTTGCTCCGAAAATTTATGTAATTTAAACAGAAAAGAAAAAAAAAAGGGGGGATCTCGGTGATGAATACGTCAGTAGAGAGAGAGCCAGGGTCGTCATACCAAGGGAAGACCTGGCGAACCTGTTAAACCAAAAATACGATGAACGAGTTGGCGGCATATTGACAGCATCAGCGCACTGTGACTGTCGCTCTTCCCTATAACAGCGTTATCGTAGCACCGGTGTCACAGTCACTTCGCCAGCTTCTCTCTCGCGATCAGCGTGGTCTTGTCCTTCCGTGAATGTGCTTTAAGCAGACTCGACTCCATCCGCCTGAACTGTGAGATTACGACGGGTTTATCCGATGTGAGGTTGCGACTCGCCATCCCACTGCGTTGGCTGATAGACACACGATGGACGAGAAACTGGTCGATCATAACAGAACAGTTTATTAAACGGGATGGAGAACATCGTGTGCATAGAAAAATGTAAAGTGTCGATTTATCTTTCGTTATCGCTAGAATCCGTAGCTGCTGTGCACGTTCGTCTACCACACACACACAATCAATAGACAGATAACGCAAACGTTTATCATCACAGAAATAGAATGGGACACACTGGTTGACTGGAGATAGACAGAGAATGTTGAAACGTTCCTGCAGGATCCTATCATCGAACACACTATATAAACATGTTCTACCCATACGCTTTCCTCACAGTAACAGTTACATTCCAGTTACAACTGCCTGTGGGGTTGGGAGACGGACCTGTTAGGTACACGTCTGTTAAGATTTCTAAGTTATCATCATGTCTAACACCAGCTCAAAAAGGAGAGTGGAAACCCTCCGTCTGAAAGCACTATAATTTAACAACAAAATGACGTCAGTCAGTTTTGTATATAACGACAGTCAGAAACGAATGGCGTCAAGTTAAACGTACGATGAATGCTGTTACGGTCACTTACGAATGATAGAAGTTTTCACAGCAAGTTGACCTCGACACATCGTGCCATCTCTGTGCGGTGGTTCGTGAGGTCAGAGGGATCAAGTTTAAGGTCACGACGTTAAGAAGTTGGGAGGACGACTGAACGCTGACACAGCGAGTAAAAGAAATCTCTATGGTCAGCTGTCGACGGGGCCTCAATGGGTAAACACATCCCGCGTTCGCAAGCGCTTGGGTCACGCGCGGCGTTGTCCGAGTTGACACTGGTTGTGGCTTACATTCATACACACGAGGAGTAATCTTATCGTACGATAGGTCGGATCTGTTCCGTCTGAGGCTCATGAACTGGGACCTCTGCAAAATTTTGATTCCTGAATAAACCCATCGTAGAAGGAAAACACATTTTATATGTTTGCCAGTTTTTTGTATTACCTAAAAAGAACGTTTGCGAGCAAACATGATCACTGATAACTATTTGGTGCGGTGCCTATAATCCTATAGTTATTCGCTTACAATTTCAGTCTGTAGATTTAGATGTGAGCTCCTGGCCCACGCGTGAACTCATAATAAACATCTGGTTTGGACTAGAGAAAGAGACATCCATGTTTACAGATCTTTAGTAACTTCAACACAGACACAAATTAAACTTTAATTCGTTCATGAATATTGGTTTGTTACCTTCCTAAATTCCTGAATGTACGTAATGATGTTGGCCATTGTTGTTGTGTGAATTTATACTATCAATTTTGACGGGGGGGGAAAAAAAAAATAGGATGCATTTTATCATAACGGTAGAAAAACGTGCTTCCATTGTTCCGTTTTTCGTTCACCTCTCTATTCACGGGGGACTCTTTTATACCCGTCCTCTTTGACAGCCTACTAGAGCAAGGGGGAGGGTGAGATTGGTGGGGGGAGGTGGAGGCAATTTTATCACCTATTTTAGCATTTGCCTTTGTTTCTTCCAAAACATTTCCGTTGGTTGGTAAATTAATCATTGGTCAACAATGGTCAGCGTTTTTTCTTTTTTTTTTGATCGGGCGTAACAAGTACTGTCCCTGAACCTCTGCTGGGGCATGGGCGGGCGTGGTTCCCGTATATAAGAACAGTTATATCGTATAAAGATTGTGTGTGTGGTGGCAGTTAATGCAAATGAACCTGTCGTAATGCACCGCTTTTAAGTAGGAGCGGTATCTTCATGCTCTGCCCTACCAGTCACTCGTCTCGGCAGCACAAGACCGGATCACATGGGCAGTGCAAGTTCGAGTCTGTAGGAGTGCGCGCACAGAATGCCTACCATCAATCAGTCCAAGAAAGTTGGTCTAATGCCAGGTGGGACCAACTCACTGTCCACCACACATTGGCTCATTGGCACCAAGCCTTCCCAAGGCGACAGCCATACTCACGAACACGTTCACCCTGTAAGACTGTCTGTGGTAAAATGCGATTTGCAGTTCAGACCTCTGTACCAATAGTTTCACGTTCCTGAGAAGGTAATATATGCTAATTTCTTATATTTTTGGGTTGCATTGTATGTCTCCAAGAAGTGACTCCGGCTGATCGAGACAATGAAAGGGGCTGGAACGACTACTGCATCTTGTTTCATGGAAAGATTGGCTCTTCATTGTACTTGAGGGCTCTCCCAGCAGGGCCTGCAGATGCAGACGCGAGTCCTTGCCGGGAAAATGTTGTCGTTGATGTAGATCAAAGAATGACGTCAAGCCTTTCGTAAAAATTATGAGAAGTGTCTTTTTATCTTTCTTTGTATACTCAGTCTTTGGCTGAAGTTCATCCTTCTTCTTCTTATTATTATTATTATTATTAATATTATTATTATTATTATTATTACTGGTGTTAATATTATTGTTACTTTTATTATTATTATTATTATTATTATTATTATTATTATTATTAATACTATTTCAGTTATTATTATTATTATTATTATTATTATTATTATTATTATTATTATTATTATTACTACTACTATTATCATTGCTCAGTAACAGCGTACCAAATAACGACACAACCATGTCCATCCACATCAATAACGTTAGCCTTGGCCCGGTCATTTAGAGTCGCCTCGCTAATGGCCTCCGAGCGACGGAGAAACGGACGTTCAATAAAACAAGAACGCCCGCCAGCGCTCACAAAGTCTCCCCTCCGCCGAAGGGCGCGTTTCTTTTCTGGCGTTCCAGAGAGAACTCTCTGGAAGCGAGCGGGTGACGTGGGGCGGCTGGTAAGAAAGCGAAGATGGCGACCGCTAAAGTCACGCTGAAAATGCGCTGATTATCATTTAAGAATAAACTTTGATGCGTTGAACGCTACTTGAATAACTGTCTAAATCGTATAAAAAGGCGCGCGGATTAAACAAAGACATCAAAGAAAAGAAACATTTATGTACGCCGTTATGTTCGCCGTAGCAGACTCGCTAAAACAGGGAACCACTTACGAGATGGAAAGAGAGAGAGTGGGAGGGAAAATATAGCGGGGAAAGCGCTTACCCACATGTAAACAGGAAGAGTTTCTGCCGGTCGGGATACGCCGTTAATGGATGCTCACCGAAAAAGAGAGAGAGACAGAGACAGACAGACAGACAGATGACGTTGTAAAAGATCTTGTCCGAGCAGAGAGAGTAAAAGCCACTCCTGCTTGACCTCATGAATGATGGAAATAAACGACATCATCATCTTCGGCCGTCTGTAAATGATGACGTAACGCCTGAGCCTTGTAAATGATACTTGCATCACCCTCGGTTATGTGATGGAGGACGTAACACCTTCCCTGACCGTGTAAATGATGGCGGAGAGTAGGTACCTTCCTCGGCTTTGAAAATGACGATGTAAATGAGGATGTACAGCCCTCCTCGACCATGTAAATGGCGAAGGAACGCCCTCCTCAACAGTGAAAATGATGAAGCAACAAATTAGTCTGCCTTGTAAATTATGATGTAACACCTCCCTATACCTTGTATATGACGTAACACTTTACCTTGTAATCGAGTACTTTTTAACACCTTACTCAACTGTAACATGATAACGTAACGCCTACCTTTACGCTTGACGTAACACTTTTACCAGTCAAATAGCAACGTAATGACGTAACACTTCCTTGGTCCTTACAAATGATGGCGTAACACGTTCTGGGTCCTTAGAAATGATGACGTAACACATTCTGGGTCCTTACAGATGATGACGCAGCACTTTCTTGGCCCAAACAAATGATGATATAACATTTCATTGCTCTTTACAAGTGATATAAAGCACTCATCTCTGCAAAAGATTAGGTCCGTAACGCACTCTTCATCTTTGCAGATAATGGGTTAAACCTTTCCTGTCCACTGAGGACACAAGTGCTTATTCATGCAAATGATAATGACTGTTTTTGCTGTGAATTATATAACAACACTTCACTCAGCTATTCAAACGATCGTGTTACATATTTGCTCATCCATACTAATTAACGAGTTAAGTAACAGCTTACTGGTCCACGCAGGTCATGAAGTAACATCCTGCTGGGTGACGATAGTCGAGAGGGAGGGACGTGTGTATACCAGATCCTGGCCTGCTGCCAGGTTCCTTAACGAGTAATAGAAACTGGTTGACTAGACAGAACGCGTCGCTCGGTGGAATTACTAAAAAAAAAAAATGTATCTGGCTGTATTTCTGTATTACTTTCATGGTATGTGAATATACAGTTATTGACGAAATAAAACTTTATGTAAATCTTCCACATGAAAACTGAAGTTAGGGGTCGAGAGTTGCATAAATGATATTTCTGAAATTTGATGAACTGGTTTTGCAGATTTGTTCCGTGTTTTTAACAGATGTGGCGATTGAGTGTTGTGGATTTTGTTGAAAATGTGATCTACACTTAGTCCAGTCTGTATTGATTTCATGAAATCCGTCGAAGATGATCTCAGGAGCCAAGATAGTTTGTTCTGTAAAGGCTTTGATTCTCTCTGTATTCAGGTTAGCGAGGGATCACAAACATTTGGCAACGCAGCTTGCCAAACTGACGAATGAAATAAAGTTTGACCGAAAATTTCGTCTTTAAAACATGCAATCAGAATATGCCTAATTCTCTTTGATGTTAAGATTTCTGTAATCTAGAAACAATGAAACCAACAGAAAGACAGTATATATTCCCTTGCCTCTACCGACCTAAGCATCGAAGTATCAGTAACTTAGCCGTCAAGAGAAAATTCCTCGTTTTGCTCCTCTTTCTGACCCTACTTTTCGAGAGCGTTAACACAGAAATGGGGATATACGGTTAGCGTTGCTGACCGCGACGCCTTCACTGGCCGCCCGGGGTCGAGCGCATCGGCTCGAATCCTGGTAGCGAAATTCGGTCCACAGTCAACCTAATGTTTCTCTTTCCGTAAAGATTGGTCGATAAATTGGGTGCCTGTTTTAGGCTAGGATATATATATATATATATATGTGTGTGTGTGTGTGTGTGTGTGTGTGTGTGTGTAATGAGAATAGGGTGAGGTACAAGAACGGGAGGGAAGAAACAAAAATAAAGTATGATGCATGTCTGGCCCCAAGTTCATTAGTTTTAATGAGCCACAAAAGGAAGACTAGCAATTCTGACCTGGAAGATATAATAAATGGTTCCAGCACCACCTTAATACGATTTTCAACACAAATATTGTGTAACATAAATGTTATGTGTAGTTCAGTTTGAAACATTAACACATGTTAATCTTTTATATTACATATCTTTTACTCATGCATGTTTTTTATTTTGTTTCCAATGCAGAGACAATTTATTCTTTGGAGAAATAGCTTCAGGAAAACAAAAAGACATTACGAAATTATCAACTACAATGACGGGCTGAATTATCATTCTGTATATTTCTTTGTTGGCAAGTTAGTACGTTCGCGCTATATTGTCATGTTTCATGAAAGAGAGTATATTGTTCCGTGGTCCTTTCTTTCAATATGCTGTAGGTTCTTGTCGATGAATTAAACGTATGTTAACAGTTCATAAGGGATTTAACTCACAGGTTCTTCCTAGCCTGAACACCAGTGTACACATTTCTCCTTAGGGCAAATCATTGAATAAAGTTCTGTCTGCTGTACGAGTATATGGCGTTGGATTTACATATTCGTTTTCGGTAGTACAGGTTTAGATACTTACGATACGTCAAACATTAATAAGTACAAAGGTCTAACTGCTATTGACGCTTACTTTTATATACCCTTCCTTGTCCGGTGAAATTTAGTTTCATGAAAAGTGATGCAATCCGAACAGCCTAGCGAGACTGGCAATAAAGTGATGCAATCCGAACAGCCTAGCGAGACTGGCAATAAAGAAAAATGTTTATGCCAGAAGCCACCATGCAAGAGCTTGTGCCTCGCGAATGGGCGTACGATCATATTACCTAACGTTACGATTTTAGAATTTTACCACCCTAGGGCATATTAAGTTAGTCCGGGTCAGGATTAGGTCAGTTTGGATTAGATTCGTTTCTTATGTAACACGTTCATTGGTTAAAGTTTTTTTTTTTTGAAGTCTTGTCGTCCGGATTAGCTTAGCTTTAGTTTGGTTAGTTTAAGTCTGGATTTGGTTCTGTTAGGGTAAGTCATGCTAGCCAAAATAAAGTTAGGTCAGTAGAAAGTTATTGCAACTTAATGCTACAGTCATTGAGAGGTAAAGAAACATTTGGGTTTTACCACCAAGCTACTGACAAAGTGAATATATCTATTGTTTATAGTAACGGATGTAATTTACCTGTCATGCTGTGGATATGTTCATTAGCAATTGCATGCTTTCAACACGCTAGCTAGTGTTATTCGCCTGTTAAAAGAGACGATAAGCAAGTTACGTTACAGGCTGTATCACGTTGCATAAGTTACAGTACAGGCTGTATCACCAAGCTAGGCTTCGTCGTCATTTGGTAACTGTGTTATTCATATTGATGGACTGACCAGGGTATATTCTCCTTTCCTGTAGGAGAAGGACTCGCACTCACGGTTCTGCCACGTTAATGTAGCCATTCCTAAAGTCTTATTGGTTCCCGAACCATTATGTATTCCCTAATCACTAGCACAGTATGGCGTAAAAAAAATATTTCAGAAAGTGGAAGGATGAAAATTACTCTTCTAGCTAAAAACAGCCAAGAAATGAGGCGTTAAAAATTTCGCCTGGCCATAGGTTACACCCTTCCCTTGGAGGCGGCTGCAGCGTCTGTGTTGTAGGAAATGTGTAGAAGCAGACGAAAAGCAGAGCTCGCTTGCCCCCCTCATATTGCTTGTGGCCCTGGGCCGAACAAACACACATCTTTTAATGGCGGTGAAAGCGTTTTGTTTGATAACACTCAGAGACAGTCTTATGGCAGGGTCAGTCAACATGGCGATTAGATCAAAAGAATCACCTTCAAGTCGAATGAAATCATTCCATCCCGGCTCACATAAAACCTTAAAATCGATAAACTGGCTCACGAAAACCGTTAAAACTGATTGTGACGATGATCACCTACATTACGGCCGGTATGAACAGACGAACGATTTATTTTGACAATAGGTTTCACGAGAAAGAACAGGGAGTCTCGTGGTTAGTTGGCTTCAATGAAACGTTTTAAAGAAATTCATGCCATTTTATTCAGAACTTCCGCATTGCCTTGAATGCCCGGTGTCAGTTGATTTGGACGGACGGGAATGTAAATATCTTGGCGAGTAATAGGATGATCATCTTACTCGTTATGGTGGAAGCTGGGCTACATTTTACTCATTAACGTTACAGCGAATTACATAGATTAGGCTAGAATGTAATTTGAATCCATGTTTATTCTAACCCAATTTATCCATGTTAGCTTGATGCAATTTATTGTTGACAGAAACTCCGGCTTGTAGTAAGATGTACTAAGCTTGATTTAAATGATGTGCAGTATAATCATCATGACAATCATAACAATAACAATAACTTTGATAACATCAATAATGATAGCGATAAAACGATGATGACTACAGTCAGATAATGTGCTTTATGGTTGAAAGGAAGACATTTCATATAATCCCAAGCAAGGCTGTTTCCCTCAGCTCTTCCTCTTCAGTGTTCAGGTTAATATGAGAGTCGGAATCTTTGTGTTTATGTCTATGTATGTGCTTCTATGTCTGCATCTACGACATTTGTAGTTATTGGTTTAGAGGCACACACACACACACACACATTATGGGTTTGTAGCGCCAGAGAGACGTGCCGAGACAGCTCCGTATTTGAGTGGAATTTTAGTAATAACTACTGCATTCTGGAAT
>JAYMFT010211890.1:0-11495 GCA_038088735.1 Panulirus argus
GGGATATATATATATATATATATATATATATATATATATATATATATATATATATCCTCATAAGTGATGTTGTTATTTGACAATGCCTGACGTGTTTGCCTGTTAGTTTGATAAATTACTGTCCAATTCTGACATCATCATAGCGTCAGGTGTCACAAGCACGCTACGCACGTTCACCAAAAATACTTAAATATATTCGGACTTAAATAATAATCCTTCTCTCCTAAACCTAAAAAGGGTCTCTCGCGCAAAAAAAAAAAAAATAGTTTTTTGAAAAATAATCATCCCCTAAATATAATCACTGAAGAAGATACCCCTCTGGGTAGAATTAGCCGTCTGGTTAATTAACCCGTTGTGGACGGGTCACTTTACCAGTTTTACACGTAATTAGCCGAGAGCGGGATAATCCTTGACTTGCAGAAAGGCTAACAGTGCGTCCCGTACGTAGCAAAAAGAAGGAATAACGCCACTAATGTCTCCATAATCTCTCGCACTGTGTCATTACCTTGGGCTCTCTCTCCCCCTGGGAGCTGCCCTTAGCTCGTTTTGCTGATTATGGTGTATTATAAAAACATAAGGTGGGAGCCGAGCCAAATTTGAACAAGTGGGATGTGACGCAGAGGTGACGCAAACGGCTGAGGCTTATACACATTACGCTCGGTCGTAAATGTAGCGTCGTAAGACAGGAAAGATTTGGCTCGACTTGGTTGTGTGTGTGTTGGTGCATTTGTTTATTCAAGCATTTGTGATGTTGTCAGGCGAGTCCTTGTGTGAGTATTTGTGAGTGTGGTTTGTATGCTGTCCACACTCACAGTCTCATAACTCAGTTTGCCTCATTCATTCACAACCATTGCACTATCAGAGTTAACATCTTTTCTGACGAGTGTCTTGCTTTGAGTTCACGTCATGGTCTCTGGTTGCCCTATCCGCTTAACCTGTCTTTATATACTAAAAAAAGGAATTCAGTCAACAGCAATCGTCACTGTTGGGTTAGTAAGTTAATGTCTTCCTTGTAGTAAATGAATCGCATGATAACTGTATCTCTATTTCAGATTGCTTGGTAAAGAAAATGAAGACGAAGTTTTTTGCTTAGATTTTGCTCAGTAGAATTAATGTATGTGTATGTGTATGTGTGTGTGTGTGTGTACTTTAATTTTCGTACCACATTAGATTTCGTAATTTCTTCGTTAAAACAATCACTCAAAAGTGGAACCCGTCTCCCCACTGCTTAATTGCATATAATTTCTCATCAGCTTTCCCCAGTGCTAAGGCAGTACAGTCATGCAGTGGTGAGTAATTTAGATAATACCACTGGCTACCCTGTGATAATTAGGAGTTAATATTGGCCGAATTATCACGCACAGATGTGCGTGATTATTTTATTTTTTCTCTCCTGACACGAGAAGAGTTTAATACGCTCGTGTTAAGCCCTGGTAGAAAAAGGAATAAAGCTTTCCAAAGATTTATTTTGTAGTATTGTTTATGGACTCACGTGGTGTAGCGGTTAGCGTTCCTGACCGTGACGCATTCACGGGCTGGCCCGGGGTAGAGCGTATGGGTTCGAATCCCAGTTGAGGAAGTCGGTCCGCAGTCAACAACCCAGCTGTTCATCCACTCTTAGGGGAAACTGCAAACAAATATAAAAAAAAAAAAATTATCTGTTGATGTCAGTCTTAAATCTGGATGAAGCTTTGATGATTGAAGCGAACGATTGTTTAAGCATTAATCTATCCTCGAATGCAAATTTGAATGCTGCGAAATAAGGAGGACTACAATATACACAAAGGGAAACTTTAAGTGACTTTCCCACTTCAGGTGCCAGAGAGAGAGAGAGAGGGGAAGAAAGAAAAGTGCGTCCAAAATATTCAAGTTGTTACAAGGAAAATGATTTTGCTGCTCTTAAATTCTGGAGCTGAAAGAGAGGATTTAGCTCGTCAACCCAGAAACTTGTCCCAATGTGAGATGGATGTGACGCGAATGCTGATGCTCCCTGACAGGTGCGGACGTAGCTGTTGCCGTATGAGAGACGTAGAGAGATGAGAAGCTAAAGGACGAGAGATATAGAGATAGGGAGAGATGGAAGGAATAGGAGAATGCCTCTCTTCTCGCAAGTTCCAACCTGCGATTCAGATTTAGCTTCGTTGGCAAGGCTGGTGTGCATGACGTAGACGACAGGTAGACAGGCATAGAGACAAAGAGAGACAGACAGACATGAGGGACAGGAAAGCCTAAAGTACACCCAAGCCGCTCACACTAACAGCCTGGATATCACAGGAAACAGCAGAGAGGAACCTCCCCCGCCACTTCCTTCGACAGAAGGCAATGGGAGGCTGACCACTTTTAACCCACGTGGCTTCAGTTCTTCACCATGGGTTCCCGACTCTGGGTATGATACTATATCATCCCCGAAGGTCCTTCACCTAAGCCACCTTTCCAGTCGGCTGGAAGCACGGCTGAGAAAATATCCTGTTGACTGGGGACCGTTTCAAGGTACATATTCCATTTTACTCCTCCACTTGGAAGATGTTTGGCAGAGTTTTATTGTAAAGTTATGGCATAGAGCCGCTGACTTCTACATGAGAAATGGTTTCAACTGCCATTCTCAGATATTCTCCCTTCGCTGACTCATTCAATTCTGCGATGGACAAGTAATAATTCCTTGTGGCTAAATGAAAGGCCTCCTTCGCGACCTAGCAATGAAATCCGGACCGTCGCCAAAGACTCGTGGTTTTTGATGACTCGTTGGCATTCTCCTCTCCGATGCACGGAGGAAACAGCGACGCGTCGCATTCCCTGAACTGACGTATCGGACAGGGTGGTTGGCTTAACGTAATCATCTCAGGACGACAAGACGACGACTGGGGGGGAGGGTAGGTAGGCAGCGACGAGAGACAGCTGTGTCGTTGAGGACTTGTGTTTTCCAGAGACCTTTTCTTCTGAGCCACACGGTGATGACGATGGTATGACCCTTGCGTATGATGATGATGATGATGACGATGACCCGTGTATGACCCCTGCGTTGTGCTTAGAGGGTCGTCCTCCCCGTGTTGTTCTCAGGGAGTTAGGGCTTAATAGCCGTCACTGGGAGTTGTCAGTATACCACTCTCTTGCATCTGGAACCCGGGTCAGTAATCTTCGATCAGGTTTATGAGGAAGAGCCGCTCATTAGCGATGAGGACTCACAGACATGACCTGGCCTTCCTTCCTCTTTCTTATACAGCGACGCGCTGACGCTTCGCTTATCGCCCGTGTGAGTGAACTTTTCCCGTTGACACTTGCGTAAATATAACGAAAGGGTTTCCTAGTTTCTCTCTCTCCAATTGGGGTTGGTCTAGTGATGCAGCCGCAGTTAAAATACAGACTCTCTGAAATTCTTAAAGTTTCCCCTCCTGTGTATGAGTTCTGCCTCGCTCACCGAAAAAAAAAAGAAATCAGAAAGGCCCAAATAAACCCCCTAGGCGGAAAGCTGTCATATCCTGCCAATGCCACCGATTGCCATTCCTGTCGTGGGGTCAAACGGTGAGTGCTTATTGGAGAGAGAGAGCGAGAGAGAGAGAGAGAGAGAGAGAGAGAGGGAGAGGGAGGGAGAGTATTTCATAATACGATTTCACCCGAAACTGCACAATGATGATTCCGATTCAAACGTGTCGCCGTCGGTGCCCTTTTGATTATACTCAAATTCTGCCTCGTCTGGCTCGCCTTCCATTTACCCCGGGCAGCAGAAGCAGCAGCAGCAGCAGAAACAGCAGCAGAAACAGCAGACGGATATCCAAAGGCTTCAGACCAACCACGATCCGACCCTCTCGCACCAGATGAGGGGGCGGGGGGTGGGGGGGCGGCCTCAAACCGCCCCCACCCTTCCGTCCCTGGCATTGTAATCATATGGAGCTCATCCCCCCCCCCAACTATTGCGTTATTAGCTACCTTAAATCACGGTTATTAAGGATTCGAACCCAGCACCCCGGTCGAGGCACCGGCAGCAGTAGTAGGGTATTCGAATGGGACGCCGGACGATTACAGTATAATGAACGAGACCGGTTCGAACCAACCAACCAACCAACCAGCCTCGAAGCCCCGGCAATGAGACGATCAGAACAACGGACGGTTCCCCTTTCATTCCCGAGGTTAACGATATAACTGACGACGTAAACGCGAGGTCTCGATTAATCTTCGTGTGTGTTTTTCCCGGGGTCCTCGAATGCCTCTGCAGCAGAAGGCATGTATGGCGGATCAGGTGAATATTTTGTGTGTGAGTGTGTATGTAATAATCTGCACTGTGTTGGTTTGTAATGTCCCCGTCTCTGTCCCGGGTCGTTGTCCTCTCTCTCTCTCTCTCTCTCTCTCTACTCTCTCTGCCTCACCTTTACACACTTGGGCTCGCCGGCATCCAAAACATCCAATCCACAAACTCTCACACTTATTCTCTCTCTCTCTCTCTCTCTCTCTCTCTCTCTCTCTCTCTCTCTACTCTCCAATCCACAAACTCTCACACTTATTCTCTCTCTCTCTCTCACTCTCCATCTCTTATATTCCACTTGACAACACGCAGCTCGCACAACTGTTTAATCTCTAGGGTTGTTTGTTTTATTTCCCCTCTCTCCGCACTTACAACCACGGCAGTGCACGATTCACAACCACGGCGGTGCCCGACTCGCAGTCCGCCACCTGTCGAGGAGGTCCGGATGGCTCCCAGAGCCACAATATGGAGCTCCCTCTCAAATGGTACCAGTTCGAATCCTTCTACCAGAGGGCATGTGATATATATATATATATATATATATATATATACACACGAGAAAATGTTGTATCTAATCAGAGAAACTTGATTATTGACAAGAGACTCCAACAGCCGACATAGGTCCAGCAACTTCCCCCATATATGCATGAGGTCCTTATCTTTATAGCTGGCGCCGGTCGGCCGCCGTGAGACGCTCACGCGTAGTAATTCCCCGAGTTTACGAGGCTTTAGCAAAGTTCCTTCGATGCTCACTTCCTGCGGTCCTTCCTCCCTCCTTTGCAAATTCCTTCCGGCGCTGAGACGTTTCAAGATCATTCATTATCATTAAAATCTTTTGGCAAAAGGAAACTCCGTGTTTCTCTTTGTTTTTTTTTTTTTCATATTTTGTACAGAATATTTCTTGAACTGTCAGTTGGGGGTAAGGATTATTAACCCCCCTGTTTGTTTTATTGTAAGGTCAGTCACGATGGTACGAAGGTACGATCCTTGAGCACGACGGTATTTCTGCCCTTAAATAACGATAGGTCAGGCCAGAAAAGGGGCCCACACCAAGGTCTGAAAATAAGGGCACCAGGCCATCATGTCCAAGGATCGTAGACTCGTGGGCAGGCGAACGGATGCAGAGGAGATGATATGCAAGACGCGTTCCACTTTATTAAGCGAGGGAGCGAATGATAGCTGGAATATTCAGCGTAAGTCATATCTGTCTTTACGATGGGAGGCGGAGGAACCATGGACGAGAGAGAGAGAGAGAGCATAAGTGCTCATAGAGTAAGTGCTCATATTTTTTTTTTTCTTTTTGGCACACTTCGTCTCGCCAGCATGTCTGGCTATAATCAGGGTGAGGAGGAGGGAGGAGGAGGAAGAAGAAGAGGAGGAGGAGGAGGAGGAAGAAGACAAGGAGGAGGCCGGCTGTGTTGCGACGCGATGATAGACCAGGGTCATACCAAATGCTACAGAGACTCCCGTCTGTGGTTTGCCAAAGGCCAACACCGCCCAGCACACGCCCCTTGCGACACAGCCACAGAATAACAAGAAGCAACGGACGCACGCCACTGCAGCACCACACCCATGCTCTGTGACGCACAACCACACACACACACACACACACACACAGGCCACAGCAGCGCTATATGGCAACAGAGGACACATTTGGCCAATATATCATTGCCATCCCTCACACAACAGGGGCCAGAGGGGATTAAAGTCTCCTTTATACATCAAAGTTTGGGCAATACACGAAGCCCAGGGCAACATTATAACTAGAACATAAACCAAAAGAACAGCGGCCATAAACCACAAGGGGAGAGGGGGAAAGAGAGAGAGAGAGAGATAGAGATAGAGATTCAGATTGTATAACTTTACCACACGACTGATAACCTCCCACGATGAGCACTGTGGAGTGGTGAATGCTCAAGGCGTATAATTTTAACTCGTTCTACTGAGTTGCGAGAGTTGGAGACTCTTAGTTTGATAGGGCCCATTTCGTCTCGTCTTTTACAAATGACGTCCCTTTTTTATGGTGTGTGGGCCGCGGATTGGTAAAAGGAACAGCAGGATTCGATTCCTTCGCCTCTTCCTTTCGCGAGTACCTGAGGAATGGGTTCCTGCTCTGCGTCCTTTTTAAGGACGTGGGCTTCATTTGCCGTTTCTCGTAACTCCGGTTAATTCTCAGCGTCTTCTGGAGTTATAATGGATACCGTATAACAACTTCTCATATATGTACGATGTCTTTGTCTTCGGTCTGGCTCCAGTCGGCTGCCGTGTGACGCTTACAAACAGTGATCCTCCGAGTCCACGAGGCTTTGGCAAAGTTCCTTCGATGCTCACTTCCTGCAGTCCTTCCTCCCTCCTTTGCAGATCCCTTCCGGCCCTCAGACGTTTCACGACCGCTCACTATCCTTAAACTCGTTCTGCAAGAGATTAGAAAAAAAATGGTTACAGGACATCGTGATTTCTGTTTTTTTCAAGAGATGATTCTATATTTTAACAAAACTTCCTTGATTTTTCTTTCGATAGGCATGGTGGCTTCTGAATTTTTTTTTTTTTCCGTATCCAAAAAAAAGCCATCAGCTTTCTCAGTGTTGGTGGAGAGGAGAAAAGCCCACTGCATAATGTTCTGCAGACGTTGGTGGTCCTCTCCACTGAGTCAACCATTCCATCAGCCTTTAAAATAAAGGGCAAATACGAGGAGGACTGTAGGATCCCATCCTATCCCTTGCCTGAAGCAGTCATGACTATGTCACAACGAGGACTGGCGACACCATCGTGAGACAAGGTGATTAGAGACACCAAAACCAATCAAAAATTTAATCATCGTCTCTGATCATACCCTGATTGATCCCTTTAATGCGACGGTTGATGATTAATCCTCTGAATACGATGATTATGGTCGCTCTAACGGGTGCCATAGAACCGCTCAGATCATTTCCGGTTCGCTGTGGTGATCATCAAGGGATTTCTGCATCCGGCCATGTGATATTGAGAACCATCTCTTAACACCTGGACAAGACGAAAGGTCTTTCTCCTATTGGTGGATCTGGTAGCTTTACGATAACTGCCCTGAATGACCCCCTGGCAGTTAACGATGGGGCTACAGCCCAACCAACCAACCAGCCAATCACGTGGCCAAGATATCTATTTACGTCACTGCTTTCGGTAATGACGTCATCCTCGTTCATAGGTAAACAAGGGCGCGCTGCTCCGGCCTTGTCCTGCGTCATTCGTAATGCCTCCGCCTCACGAATTCACGCGCGCCACCTACGAATAGAAGTAGAGTGAATTTTCATCGCGTTCGCCATAAATCTTTTCGTGTTACGTAATAGACTAGATATTATTTTCCTCATGAATAAAGCTTTTTTTTTTCACTCGGATATGCATGATCACTTACATTGCAAATGTTAGATTTACGTGACGGCGGTATTGATCTTCGTAGTATCCTTATAATGTGGTTTATATGATTGGAGGGTCTTGCCATGCAAGGTTTATGCCACATGTGCAATATGACTTGGGAGGTGTCAGACAGCCGTCTCTTCCAAAAGGAGTTGTATGTTCCGCTTTGAATAAATAAGTTCTAGGAAGGCGCCCGAGCTGAATGAAGTATACGAAGGCGCTGTAACTGAATGAACCGTGCGGAGGGAATGTAAATGAATGAAATATGTGAAGGCGCCGTAGCTGAATGAAATATACGGAGACGCCCGGGCTGAATGAAATATACGAAGGCGCTCTATAAATGAATGAAACGTGCGGAGGGAATGTGAATGAATGAAATATGTGGAGTCGCTGTAGCTGAATGAAATATGTGGAGGCGTGGTGGATCCTCCACAGGAATGACTCACGCTGTGGAGTCTTCGGAGTCTTTCCTGGAGGGTCGAATTAATCATGGGAATTAGTGAGTAGGACAGACACTGTGGGAGGGAAGGAATCAATGTTGGAGAAGCCTCTGATCGACAGAAGTTAAGTTTGTGTTTGTGTGTGGGTGTTTGTGTGTGTGTGGGTGTTTGTGTGTGTGTGTGTGTGTGTGTGTGTGTGTTAGCCTCGTCCATGCAACACAGTCCAGACAGAGATTTTGCTTTGCTGTCGTCAGCAAGCTCCAGTTCTATTCGTGGCTGGCACGCGTGGATTCGTGAGAATGAGTTGACACGAACGACGGAAAGACTCACGAGGAGGCGCAGGAGTAGTGAGGAGGCGGGTCTCCGTACCCCTCATTTGCACTATGCATGAGGCTTAATGTTACTTTACCGGCACTGCTGCAGGAGACTGAGTGGTCTCCTGGGACGCATATATCCCAGGAAGACCTCGACACAGACCCCTTGGTCTTCTCCACGTTCTGAATGACTCCACACATCGCAATGGCTCCCAAATTACGTCAAACAAAAAAAAAAAAATGGTTGAATTTTAAAGATTTATCTTTAAGATTCCATCACGATATCTCATGATTATTCTCTCTCGAGATCTATGTTTAAGATTCCATCACGGTATCTCATAGTCTCTCATGACTTCATGATGGGTCCGTAATGGCATGGTAGTGAGTACGCAAGAGCTCACAAAGTGGCCCATAAGAGCTCACAAAGTGGCCCATAAGAGCTCACAAAGTGGCCCATGACGAGTCAGTACTGACGCTGTGTCAGACGTGGGGAGGAGGATGATCAAGACGCTCCGTCTGTGATCCGAGACCAAGTGACAGAGGGAGAAAGTATACTCTGTATACTTAAAAGGGCGAGAGAGCATATCTTCTTTGGACTGCTAAGCGCAAAATCTAGCCGTCCTACTTATGCACCAAGGAACACATGTGATTGCAGAATGATTGCAAGGAACAATTAACTGCAAGAGGATTGCAAGGAACAATTAGCTGCAAAAGGATTGCAAGGAACAATTATCTGCAAAAGAATTGCAAGGAACAATTAAATGCAAAAGGATTGCAAGGAACAAATAACCAATTTGTTCCTTTGAGGTTATTACGATACCAGAGATCACAAGAAAGTGTGTGGAACAGAAGTATACCCAAGTGGAGGTAATGTGGAACACGGTTATGCCCCAGTGGCGCTGATGTGGAACACAGCTATGCCTCAGCGGTGATGTGGAACCGCAATATGTCAGAGTGGAATTGATGTGGAAGATCAACAGCAATAATATGCCACCAGCGGATATACACATGTACATGTGTGGAACAG
Organism: Panulirus argus; assembly: GCA_038088735.1. Classification (NCBI taxonomy): domain Eukaryota; kingdom Metazoa; phylum Arthropoda; class Malacostraca; order Decapoda; family Palinuridae; genus Panulirus; species Panulirus argus. Next base: position 9,412 of record JAYMFT010211890.1, read on the forward strand.
CATGACGGCCCTTCGTGTGCCCAGGACGGGGGGTCACGTCCGTTGTAATAACCAGGAAGGAATGACAGTCTCGCTTCCCGGGTTGTTGTATAATAACAGTTATTCATCGAATTGTTTGTGGGCAGAGGAGAGCAATATGGCCCCAGACAGAGGCAGCGGCCACACAACGCCAGGACACACATATAACACATACGCGCGCACAAACCTCAACGTTTCTCATGCATATATGAGTATTGCATTTATGAGTATTGCATTTTCTCTTTCACGTTTCCCCTCCTCTCGAAGTTATGAGGTTTGTTCTGCACATTACTCAGCGTTGAGCAATTACGCTTGTCTGTTGCAATTAACGTCCAGAATTGCAAGAAATACCAACACTCTCCCCCAGTATTTGATGATTGATTCCGGCCCCTTGTTTATTTCCTCTGGTAATTCGATGACCGGAATTCAAGTTTGTCTTTCATTTATGAAGATTTGAAAACATGAAAAAAAGAAATCAGTTTAATTCTAATAATTTTTTTTCTGTGTTCTTTTTCTCTCCATTGATTTATTTTTGTTATTTCCATACAAAATTTCTGCTTTCAGTTCTCGCTGCCAAAAAGAAATTCAACTGCCAAAGCGAATGAAATTAACTATCAGTCTCCAAAAGTTTAAGAGAGAAAATGGCTTATCTGAATGTGTCTACATTTCCCTGCTACCGGAAGTAGAGCAGCCTCGGGCTGCAGGAACATTTAGGAATTGGTCTAGAGCAACACCAAGATTTCTTTCATAGTACTGGTCCTAGAATAATCATAAATTTTATATATATATATATATATATATATAATGATAGAACTATATTATACAGTCAACCAAAGGAAATATATCTCCTAAAATACGCACCCAAAGAATCTTTTTAAGAAATCTTTCTCTTAGTACCACAAAAACAGTTTCCATCAGGGGACCAGCCAGCCATCAGCCCTTTCGTAAGATATTACGTTAGCTCCGTCAGGAAGCCACAAGTTGTGGTGTGTCGAAGGGAGTAAATTTCTCCAGGTGTCGCTGATGCCCCTAATGATCCGCTGTGGGAACCCGAACGTCTCTCATAACAAAGTGGACTCTATATAGATTTCCAGCTTTTATTTTTTTTCTCTCTCTCTCTCTCTCTCTCTCTCTCCTTTCTGGAAAAGTAGAAAAAAAGATATATCATCTGGTATCCAGTAACCTTTCCCAAGATATGTGGCTTCCCTTCAACGCTTGAACTGAAAGATGTTCAAAAAAAAATTTTCAAATGAGAATTCAGTGAAATTGATAAACAGGTAAACTTTAAGAACTATTATTTCAAAATTGTTGCAGTGTACTAGTACGAATTCACATGTAAGAGATCGGCAAATCATAGAGTCAGCGGACTTTACGAGTCCTAGAGGTAAGCAAGACGCTCTCTAGGCGTGACATGATATATATGTATGCAAGACTATCGGCACAGATATAAGAATTTAAGCTGCAATAGGAACTAGACGTACAAGTCCATGCAACACTAAAGAACCCGCAAAACATTGCTGGAAACCTTCGCCAAGACACCGAAACCAAAATTTTCCCAAATCTGCCAGACCATCCGTGTTCATCATCATCTTTCTATTGTCTTGAGTGATGTCTCAACACCGCTTCACTCTGTGAAGCATGTTTAAGAAGAGAAGATTAACGGTTTTTCACATCAAGGACATGCGTCTTTTGTTAACGCTTTGTCAACACATCAAGGCCATGTGTCTTTTGTTAAGGCTTTGTCACAACTCGACAGTTTCTGAGGCCTTCGATATGTATTACCTACCGCACAGCGGGTGGTCAGCCGGGTAAGGCGAACTGCTAGTAGTTATTTGCAGAATATGATACTGAGGCCTCTGCCTTTCCCTACTTTCTGTGGTGATGTGATATTTACAGGCACAAAAGTAATAGAAGCAACTAATGAAAAATGCTCGATAAATGAAAGAGTACACAAAGATTTAAACGCCATAAAGTACTCAAAGTTAATGAATATATATATATATATATATATATATATATATATATATATATATATATATATATATATTTTTTTTTTTTTATATATA